>ML101976.1:0-68116 GCA_003697995.1 Taxidea taxus jeffersonii | reverse complement strand
TTTCCGGGCGTTTGAAGGAGTCCAAGGGTTTAGAGCAGGTAATGACCTGTTTACAATCCCACCGGGAGAGCACAGGGGTTCCTGTTTCTCCACTTCTATGCCAACACTTGTTATTCTGTTGGGTTTTGGGGGGCGAGGGGGTTGTTTTGTTTTTTGCATTTTGTTGGTTTGTTTGGTAACAGGCATCCCAGTGAGTGTGAAGTGCCATCTCCTCATGTTTTTGATTTGCATTTCTCTACTGATTACTCTCGTTGGGCATCCTTTCATGTGCTTATTGGCCATTTGTATACTTTCTTTGCAGAAATGTCCACTCAAGTCCTTTGCCAACTTTTTAATCAGTCTCTTCCCCCCCCCCCCTTTGTGGCTGAGTTGTAGGACCTCTTCATGTGTTCAGGATTTTAATCCCTTGTCAAATAGATTATTTGGAATTATTTTTATCCATTCCACGGATTGCCTGGGCACTCTGTTGATAATGTCCTTCGAGGCACACACGTTTTAAATGTTGTTGTTGTCCAATTTATCCATTTCCCCCCTTGCCTCCTGGGCCTATTAAAATGAAATTGTCTGAACCCTGAGGTCATAAAAGTCTTCTCCTGTGTTTTCTTAAAATTGTTTTAAGGTGTTACTTTGCATTTTTTTACTCTTTGGTCATGTTAAGTTGATTTTTGTGTTCCTGTCACAGAGTGATCTAATTGCTGTTTTCCTCCCACGAGAAAACAATCGTGTCGTCTTCATCTACTGGTCGTGGCGCCACTTTCCCCGCTGCCGGCTGTGCCGTGCCTGTCATATGTCAGCTTTCTCTATGTCCCTGATTCTGCTTCTCTGTCCTGTTCCGCCAGTCTTTTCGTTGATCCAGTGCCAAAACCACAGCTTCCGGTAGAATGAAGATTCTAAGTCAGATCTGTCTAACTCTGAATCCTTGGATATTAGCTTACACTGTGATGCCTAAGTTCCTTCAGCCATTCCTCGGAGCCTCCACAAGAGGGTCTACTTGACAGATGAGGACGCTTAGCATCTTGCCTCCTTTGGCTCCCCTTTTATCCTCTCCATCCTGAGCTTTTTGCAGTTTCCTCAAGCACACCATTGCTGTTTCCTGCCACTGGGCCTTTGAACAGACTCGACCAGCGTCTCTGTCGGGTCTTGCTTGACACTCCTTCCTTTGCCTGCCACTGGGACTTGTGCTGCCTCTCTCCTCTCACTGTGCTGTCATCCAGTCATCTGTGTGCTAACGAGACTGTACTATTTTGCCTCACTTTGGCCATACGGGAAACCTGCACAGTTCTACCAACCAGATTCGGAACTTACAATTCCTATTGGTCACTGTCTGCCCATAAATAAAAACAACACGTCTGTGGGCTTTACTGCCCTTTGAAAGTATGCATACCCACGACTCATTTAATTACCTCAACAACCCTCTGGAAGATGAATTAGTGTTAAGGCCAGATTATAATTTAAGAGGACGAGGATCAAAGAGTACAAAGGTTTACCCAAGTTTGCAGAGCCGCGCAGTAGAGCTAGGGCCAGACCTTTGGTACTTTGACCCGTTGCTCTCCCCTGGCCCTCGCCCGTCACTGTTTTGTGTCACTTTGCCTCTCTGGGAATAAACCACATCTTCAGCTGTAAATCATGACCCCGAGCAGTGTTGTCTCTTCCAGTAATGCAGAAAATGGCTTGAAGAGTGTCACTGTAGACGTGGAGGTCCTTTACAAAGTTGTCGTCTTTGACGTAAATTTTAAAACAAGTTAACCGGGGGAGGTACTATCTTTGACATTTTGGAGGGCACCTAAACGTTGTGAAATGACAAACCCATTGAAGAGTTCGTGCAGACCAGACCAGAGGACAAGCAAAAGGGGCTATCCTCGGCAGAGCAAAGATCGGTAGTTCAACAACTACTTTCCGCTTCCAGATTTTCAGGGACATTCTGATTCTTTATGGCTGCCACGAGGAGGGGAATCTGAGTTTGTAGGAAGCTGCCACAAGGGGTTTGGGTAATTAATAAAGATAATGTAAGGTAAGTGCTGTGGAGGGTCCTGTACCTACCTAAGCATCCCGTCCTTCACCCTTTCAATCTTGCTAACGGAACCTTGACCCCGTTGCATATAGAGGTGAGCACATGGCCCAGTCCAGCTCCTGGGCTGGCCATGATACTTGTCCCAGATGACACCTGTGGCATTCCTAGGAAAGCTTCTTGAACTGGAAAAGACGCAGCTGGTTCCCCGCTTTGATCTTTCCCCTTTCTCTTGCCAGCAATACGGATACAACGTCCGTGTCCTTGGAGACAAAAGCCACAGTTAAGCATAGAGGGACAAGAAGAAAAAAGATCCTGACTCCTTGAGCTGTGGTACCAGCCCTGAATTACGTATTCCTACTGTGTGTCACCAGGAATAAAGGTACTTGTCTGAGCCGCTATTCAAAATGCAGCAAAATGCAATTCATGATGATAGAGCAGTGCATAAACGAAATTTATTTTTACCCAACTCGTATCAGGTGTGGTAGACTGTTACTGGAACAGTTAAGCCCAAACACGTTTAATGACTCAAAACTACTTCGTTTGTTTCTCCTGTAACATTTCCAGGAAAGTGAGTATGTCCTCCTGGTGGGCATTATCCGTGCACGTCTGCAGGGACCCAGGCTGTCAGAAAGTCTGCCACGTCCAACACGTGGCTTCCACGTTTGCCCTGGAGGTGGCCCTCTTTGCAGTTTGCTCAAAGGGGAAAAGAGCAGAGAGGTGCACCAGGTACAAGTTTTCTACGAGTTAGGTCTGGCAGTGGCACGCATCACTTCCGCTGACATCCCGTTGCCTGGCTCTCGGTCACACAGTCACATCTAACAGCAAGGAAAGCTGGGAAATGATGCCTAGTTGGGGGCCCAGGACTGCAGGATTTTAGAGGAGTGCAAGGATTTAGGTGGAGAGGAGTGCAAGGATTTAGGTGGTGAGCTGGGAGACCCTGAAACCTGTGCCTTTCTAAAATTAATGTAAAACTTGACTACATTGGGTTTTCTTAAAGGGAAACTCACAAAAATGCTCAAAGCCTGAACTGAAAGTTCCAGCATGAAATTAAACGAGGCCATCCCACTTTATGGACTGTGAGGCAGTGAGCTAATTTCTTAACTTCTCTAAGCCTCGCTGACTTTCTTACTATCTTAAAGGCATAACAATAGTATTTGTCTCATCATATTTTGGGTGAAATTAAGGGAAGTAATGCATAAAAACACTCATGGGCACTCAATAATACAAAGCAAGCACTCAAATACTAAGAACAGTATGATGACATTAATGTTCACAATTAATTCTATTTAATTGCGAGTATGTTATAATAATTATTATGTGGCCATTATTATGGCCACTTCTTTTAGCCACTGGTACACAGTTTCCTGAATATCAAACACTGAATGCAAACTAGTGCCGGCTATATATTTGAAAGCATAAAAAACGAACATTTTCATCATCAGGATTAAATATAACATTTCATTAACAAACGTGGATTCGGGGCGGGAAACATACCGTTCAAGTATACGAATTATTTAGGGTATGTCAAATGTCTCAAGGGCATTCTTATCCTTTAAGGCAGTATTTCTCCCAAAGAAGTCAGAGAGGACGACAGATGTTTGAATAAAAGCAAAAAAAAAAAAAAACCGCATACAGTTCTGGTTGACCCCTCTCTTCTTTTTTTCCTTCCACTCTCCATAACTTCTTGGCCTCCATAACTGCATACTCTCCTGCTATCCCCTTTCATTCTGGCAACTTCTTATTACCATTGCTAGGTCCTTCTTTTCTTTTGTTTTCTTTTTTTTTAAGATTTTATTTATTTGTCAGAGACGGGGGGGGGGCGGTGTCACAGGCAGACAGAGAGGCAGGCAGAGGGAGAGGGAGAAGCAGGCTCCCCACTGAGCAAGGAGCCTGACATGGGACTCCATCCCAGGACCCCGAGATCATGACCTGAGCCGAAGGCAGACACTTCACCGACTGAGCCACCCAGGCATCCCGCTAGCTCCTTCTTTTCAAATGAGCCCTCACGTGTTGGCGTTCCTCAGGACTCGGTTTTACGTGGTTCTTTTCTCAATTTATACCCTTTCCCTAAATGCTTCCGTGTATGCCCGTGGTTTCAATGGCCATTTACATCAGTTGTTTCTCAAAGTGTGGTGCATGGGATCACCTGTGTCAGAATCACGGGAAGGAGAGGGTTAAAGTCCAGATTCCTTGGATCTGTCTAAGGCCTGCCCAATCAACTGTGTGGGCGGGCAATGGGAATCTGCATTTTAAATAAATTCTCCAGGTTGCTCTCAACCCCACTAAGGTTGGAACCACTATATTGGTCAAGGAGGACCTGACTGTCATTAACAACGGCAGCTCAACATCTCCATCTGGTGGCTTCCTAACACCACTGTTTTTGTTTTGCACATGTAGTCCTTGGATGTTAGAAAACTATTAAAAACCTGAAAAACAGGAAAGAAATAGGAACAGAGGACATTAGTGGAGTATCTGCTCCGTGAATAGCCAAGATTGAGTTGTAACATCTTTTGACTTTTTCCAACACCAAACTTGAGCTTGCCTGTATTAAACTTTTGAGGGGAATTCAAACTGAGGCATCTCAGTTGTCATCCGACTACACAAAAACACAGGTATTGGATGACTCCTATCTGTAGACCATTGCACCATGTTTTGATTCTTACAGGAGGATTTCATGAATTTTCAAGGTGTCTCTCCAGAGGTTAGCTAATAAAAAACCATTCCACTTTCCAAAAACAATTTAATACAAGTTCTACTGTTAAGTCTTTCTTCTAACTAATAAAGCAATAAATACTCACGGTAGGATAATTTTTACAAAGTATAAAACTTACGGAGGAAATGAAATTCATACTTCATTCTGCTACTGAGACATACTATACAGTTTGAAGTTGGGGGATACTCTCTGCTTCCTTCCTTCTCCCCAACTCTCTCTCCCACTCTTCCACCTATATTATTTTCCTTTAACACTTCCCTTTTTCGTACCTGCCTTAATTTGCTACTAGCCCTGGGTTGTTTGTTTGTTTGTTTTCTTCCTGGTTTTCGTCACTCGTTTTACTTCTTTCATCTAAGATTTAGAAGCAAAGCTTCAATATTTTATTCCATCCAATCCCACTTTCATACGGACTACTTCAAGTTAGCGGGCTAATGCTTAGCCAGTGAACTATGTTTTATTTCTAGTTCCCTTCCTTATGCTGTTCAACATTCCACTGGCTCTTGTGAGCTCACCAATGTGTTGGGTGAGAGGTGACTGATGATGACCCTCCAGTAGGGGGAGGGGAGGGGAGGGGTAAGGATCTTCTCTTCAACAAGAGTCCTCTGGGACTCTTGAGTCAACATTGTCCTCTGGGACAATGGTATATCCACACACAAATGAATGAAGTTGGACACTATAGTCACACCATACACAGAACGCCTAAATATAAGAGCTAAAATTATAAAACTCTCAGAATAAAACGTCATAGTAAACCTTCATGACCTTGGATCTCTTAAATATTAGACCAAATGCAACAAAAGAAAAAAATAGATAAGTTGGCCTTCATCAAAATGAAAATCTTCTTGCATTAAAAGACACTATTGATCTTGTCTTGATCTTGGGGTCCTGGGATCGAGCCCCGTGGTGGGCTCCCTGCTCAGCGGGGAGCCTGCTTCTCCCTCTCTCACTCTCTCATTCTCTCTCTCTCTCTCTCTCTCTCTGCATCTCCCCCTGCTTGGGCTCGTGCTCTCTCTCTTTCTGTCAGAGAAGTAAAAACTTTTTTAAAAATTATGTAAATCACCATGCAGTACATCATTGGTTTTCGATGTAGTGTTCCATGACTCATTGTTTGCATAAACACCCTGTGCTCCATGCAATCCGTGCCCACCTTAATACTCATCGCCTGTCTCACCCATCCCCCAACCCCCCTGCCCTCTAAAACCCTCAGTTTCCCAGAGTCCACATCTCTCATGCTTCGTCCCCCACTCCGATTTCTCCCCCCACATTTTTCCCTTCCTTCTCTTAATGTCCTCCGTGTTATTCCTCATGCTCCACAAGTAAGTGAAACCATGTGATAATTGACTTTCCCTGCTTGACTTATTTCACTCAGCATAATCTCCTCCAGTCCCACCCATGCAGAAGTTGGGTATTCATCCTTTGTGATGGCTGAGTAATATTCCATTGCGTGTATGGACCCCCATCTTCTTTATCCATTTGTCTGGTGAAGGGCAAATTGGCTCCCTTCGCAGTTCAGCTATTGTGGACATTGCTGCTATGAACAAAATCTTTATTTTTATTTTTTGCTGTTGTTTTTATTGATTTATTTACTTTTTATTTTGTTATGTTAGTCATCATACAGTACATCATTAGTTTTTGTTCCATTTAGTAGTGTTCCAGGATTCAAAATCTTCAAAAGAAAATAAAAAGAAATAAAAACAGTTTGGTGGTTCCCCAAAAGCTTAAACATACAATTAGCTTATGATGCGGCAGGGATATCCCCACCACACCCCCCAGTTTAAAACAGGCATTCAAAAAACACATGAACACATATGTTCATAGTAGCACTATTCAAAACAGCCCAAAGTGGAAGCAACCCAATTTTCTATCAACAAGTGACTGGATAAACATAAGGTGGACTAGCCATACAACAGAATATTATGCAGACACAAAAGGGAATGTTGCGACGCAGATGAACTTTAAAATGATTATTCTGTGTATAGTAAGCTACACACAACAGGTTACATATTGTGTGATTCCATTCATATGAAATATTCAGAGTAAGCCAGCCCATAAAGACGGAACGTAGATTTGTGGTTGCCAGGGGTTGGGGGCCGGTGGGAGTGAGGAGTGACTGGGTATCAGATGGGTGTAAGATTTCCTTTAGAACTTATGAAAATGTTTTGTTAAGAAGGAAGAGGTGACGGTTTCATAACACTGCAAATTTACTTAATGCCACTGAATGGTATGCTTTAAAATGTTATGTGAATCTCAATGCAGTAAAAAAATTTATATTTTAATTAAACATAGTGTTTCTTTGACCACTATAATAAAATGTTGAAGTGTTTTGAAAAAAAAAAACAAACAACAAGACAAAACAAAACCTAAGCAGTCCCATTTTAACATATTCATTTAAAAATAATACTAAGCCCATGATTGCTTTATACACGTGAATATGCTTTATGAAAGAAAATTACATTTTTTAAAACAAACAGATGTATTAAAAGTATGGCATTGTTTTACTTCTTTGCAAATCTATTTAATACCTCCCTGAATAGGAAGGACCTGGATTTTCTGACCTGCCTCTTCACTTCACCTCTTGCAATCTGTTGTTTCAATGGAAAGGCAACCAAGCCATCCAGGTTCACTGATACTGTGTAGGGAGAAGAAGGCCTTCCTGGTCCTCCAGAGGGTTCTCAGGGACCACCCCCAAGGCCGCCCAGAATGACCGCTGGGCACTGCCAGAGTCTGCTGTTCCTTCATGAAGTTTAATCAGCCCTTTGAGAGCAGAGACACTATTAGCTGATTTGAGAAAAATGGAGAATAGGGAACAGGGACGTTAGGGCCCAATGGGAAAGTCACACAGGCGAGGGGAAGCAGACCTGAGACTCAAACCTGCATCGGTCTTTCAGAAAGCATGTCTGATTTGAAAAGATCGACCATGGGTGCACCCAACTATTTTCCCTCCCCAAAACCTACACAGGCTACATGGGGGGTGGGGGGAGGGCGTCTTGGTATCTCTCTCCCTCTCCTCTACACTAAGAACCTGGTGAAAGCCTTCATTCCGTGGGCACACAGTTATAGAAAAGTCCAGCTTTTATCACATGCATCACATGCATGTAGAATGGGAGGGCTTTGTCTGGCTCCAGAATCTGGGGCCTAGGGCTGTGCTGGAATCATCATCTCATGAGGGTCTGATTTGGGGCATCACTTGCCAAATCAGCATTCAGTGACCTCATGTCAGTGGCTTGAAGTCGGCCATAATGGGAGTATTCACATCACGGAAATGGGAAAACCCTGGAAATTGGAATTGCACTCTCCCCTCCCAAGGGCCCGTCTCCAGCACATCACTGCCCAGGACTGGCCACAGAAGAATTGCCTGGAGCTCATTACCAGGAGGAAGAGCTGCATCACAGGGCAGCTCTTTCCCCTAATGTAAATGCCTATGGGAGAGGAAGTGTGTGAGAGGGTGCTGTGTGCCCTGATGATAGGAGCCCTGTCTCTGAGCATAGTATTCATTGTCAGTGTGGTTGCAGCAGTCCATGCTGAGCACAGGTCCCAAATGTGAGAGGTTCATCTCTGTCTCCCTATCGTCCTAGATCAAGGACATTTTGGGGGAGTTGTCTCTCTTCTCAGGAATCACCGGTGTCCTGAAAACCCTGCCAATACATATTTGTCCAACTGTAGGCTCGGGGTCATTTGGTCCTGAGTTTCTAGTTTGCCTTCCACTGACATCCCAGGTCCTTCATCCTCACACGGTTTCTCCTCTTGGGTCGTTTTAAATTGACTGAGAGCCCTTGGATCCCACCTACACAAACACACCTGGCCTCATGTGTCCTGGCAGGTTGAAAGGAGGCCCTTAACAGGACCAAGTGGTGTGTGTGTGTGTGTGTGTGTGTGTGTGTGTGTGTGTGTGTGAAGGGAAAACAGAAGCTGTTATCTTTCTACTTTATTTCCTCCATAATCCACTTTCCAAGAACTCCCCTGCCTTCAATACCTTTTCTGAGAACATAGGGTAGGGTCTCTAATATTTCATTCATTCACTCACTCACTCATTCATTCATTCATTGGGTTGGTCAGGGTGTAACTGACTGAGAGCGAGATCAGTGCTCTGCATCTGAGGATGTATTAGTACTTCCTGGTTTCCATAGAAAGCTAACATCAGGGAGAACGTTTTGATGACATTCTGGTTTCCATGACAACTGGGGTAGGCCTTTCTTTCCTGGAGGGAGAAACATTTAACAAGAATATTTACAGACTGGAGAGATGGAGTAACTGTAGAAACATCGAGACTAGTCGGTGTCTGCTATCAATGTGAGTCTCGTGTGTGTGTGTGTGTGTGTGTGTGCCTGTGTGTCTGTGTGTCTGTGTGCGTTGCCAGCGTGTGGTCTTTAGTTGGACATTAAGAGCTCTAATCCCTCCTGTTTTATAAGAGAGGATGTCAGCTCCTCTTGTGCGGGGCTAAGGTGATTGAATAACCTGTCACACCCCAGTCCCATTTTGCTATCCTGAGATGACACCATTGCACGAGGGAATTGTTACCTGAGTTCTTGAAAACAGAGATCCCCAAATATCTCTCGTTGTGTACCTCTGCTTAACAATTGTCCCATGAACCTCTAAAGACATAAGTTTACTCATTTACACCTACTTACAGTAAAGTTACCATGTGTACGATATGAGAGAGAACACTAGGAGTCAGCAAATGAGGCAGATGGGTAGGATTGGAAAATCTAATGTAACTTTGGGTAACCTCGGGGATAATACTGTGCTCACCCCGAGTAGCTGACACACACACGAACTGAGAAACATCTCTAAAAGACAAAGTCTGAGCCCAGGCTCTGAGGTCTCCTCCTCAGAGGTCATGGCTTCTCAGAACCACCAACCCGTCCCTTGGTTTCTCCAGAACTACAAGTGCCTACACTTCCTATCACGGCGCTCTTGTCTCACTGTTCCTTTTTGTTGTTGTTTTTTTTCTTTTTTGGTCTCCAAATAATTTTGTCAAGCTCTCTCTAATTAAAATAATAAGAGAATATTGCCTATTAGTCATGTTTGTTTTTCCCTCTTTGCTCGTAAGGCGGTTCTTTTCTCTTTGGTTTCTAGAAGTTTTACTATGATGAGCCTAGCCCTGCTGGTGTGTGTTTTTTCGTGTGTGTGTGTGTGTGTGTGTGTGCGCGCGCGCGTGCGCGTAGCGGGGGTAGTGGGAAGGGAGAAAATGTATTATGTTCGCAGGTTGGCACATGAGTATACCACCTGATAGTTTTTCTTTGTTTTGGAACATTGTTGGCTATTGTTTCTTCATACATTCAGCAACACTTCTCTCTTCTTGGACTGCAATACAGTATCTCTTATGTGGTTAAATATACACATTTTAATAATGAATATTTCCTTTGATCAATATAAAATATACCTCAAAGACATTTCAAGTCTATTCTCATTGCTTTCTCTGCGGTGGTATGGTACCGTTTTTCTTGCCTTCTTTTTTGTTCACTTACATCCAGTATTTCATTTCATATCTCCGTAGAATCTTTGTAAACTAAGGTTTTGGTGCCTATGTATACATAAATTTGTCCTCCCTGTAATATCTTAAAACATTTGAAAAACGATGATGTATACCCTAACTCACCACACACTTCCATCCTTTTTCTTCTTCTCTTTTCAGTGAAACAATGCCGTGACATTTTTGTTTACCACTCCAGACTTTTCTCTTGCATTTACATGTCTTTTGTATCCTAAGATGAAGTATATATTGTTGCTCTCCATGTGAATGTGTGCTTTGCATAAAGGGTATTATTGGTACTTAATTGGCTTCTAGTTAGACGTTTGTTTGTTGTTTTTTTTTCCCCCTTTGGTCTGAATTTTTTTTCCCGAGTCAGTACATGAAGGTCTGCATCAGTCTTTGTGTTGGAGACGTAACACACCCTTGTTGGCTTATATTATAGGTTTGTTAGTCTTTCCCCATGGGTAGCAAGCACCTGGCACACATCCAATGTTGTCGTGACAAGCTACAGGGCAATGACTTATCTTGTGAACGAGGGCAGATTTTTCTTCTTGCGCATGACACAGGGAAATCAGTACGTTCTGAAATATACACCTTCTCCACTCACCTGGATATTAGTAGCTATGGAGGTCTCACCTGCAGGAAAGAGGAGGCTGTCCTTGATTTTTGATTTTTTTTTTCAACCCTAATGCCGCGCGTGATTTCATTAGGGTTATGGATGGTGGCGGAGGTCTCCCTGTGGCCGGTAATAGGGTCTAGAGGGGTAAGAGAGCATCTTTGGAAGAAAGTTGGCCTACTTGATGGGAGAAACCACCTGAGTTTGTGAAAGGCATAGGAGGGAAGTCACTCTAGTCTTAAAACAAGGCCGTGGGGGAAACCTTGACTTTTGTATAGTTCTTTGCTCAAGCACTCCTGCTGCTTCTTCTCTGAATAGATGGCTCTTGGTGGTGTGTGCCTGCAGGCGTAGCTGCTGCAGTTCCTTCTTTGTTAAGGAAAAATTGGAGGCAGAGCTTGGCAATTTGAAGGTGTATGTGTATTTAGTGTTGTAGTTGATCATTTGTAGGTAAGAAGCAAGCCTAACTGTCTCACTTCTTTGAGAAAACTGAGGCCATCTCATGATTTTTCAGTCTGTAATATTTGCCATTTAAGTGTTTGTACAGAAACAGCCCAAATTTCCAAGTAGGCATGACCTCTATGAATTTATGAAACTAGTGAACAACATAAGGGAAAGGTTTGAAGATATCAAAGATATCCCATTCAGTTATTCTACAAATAGAACTCAAACCCAATGAATGCTTAAAAACTTTCACATGTGGGAAGCCTGGGGGGCTCGGTGGGTTAGGCCTCTGCCTTCGGCCCAGGTCATGATCTCGGGGTCCTGGGATCAAGCCCCACACTGGGCTCTCCGCTCGGCAGGGAGCTTGCTTCCCCCCCACCCCCGTCTGCCTCTCTGCCTACTTGTGATCTCTCTCTGTCAAATAAGTAAATAAAAATCTTAAAAAAAACTTTCACATGTGAAAGTTCATGCTGAATTCATCTAGCACTGGAAAGGTGCAAAAATAGGCAAGAATGTGTTTTCTTTTATAACTGAAATTACATAAGATGTGCCTTTATAATAAAAGGGGCAACTACCAGCTTTTCTATTCATGGAAATACATGTTTGGGGGACATTTGAAAATCACAAAACCTAGGTCCCTGTTCAGTGGGGAGTCTGCTTCTCCCTCTGCCTCTTCCCCTCCCCTGCCCCAACTTGTGCTCTCTCTCTCTCTCCCTTTCTCTCTCAAAAAAATAAATAAAATATTTTTTAAAAAAAGAAGAAGAAAAGAAACTCCAAGAGGTGCGTGGGTGGCTCAGCCGGCCGAGCCTCCTACTCTTTATTTTGGCTCAGGTCGTGATATCAGAGTCGTGAGACTGAGCCCTGCGTCGGGCTCCACACTAGGCATGGAGCCTCCTTAAGATTCTCTCTCTCCCTCTCCTTATGCCCCTCCCCCTTCTCCCTCTAACAACAACAACAACAACAAAACTCCTGTAAATAAGTAGTAATTGTAAGGAAGGAATGAGTGGGTGTTGGGGTAAAGGTGAGAGAACGCCTTCCTCTGGGGAGTGGGGTGGTATGGGAATTATATCAAGGAAAGTGCCCTTATTTTGAGACAACACTTTCAGAGGATTGTTTTCTTCTTTCTTTGGAAGTGATTATACAGCCCTTACTGGGGAAAGGAGTTGAAGAATAAAGCTTCCAAAATAGTTCTTCCAGAACTCATGGCTGTTGATTGGAAAAAATAAATACCCATTGCCATCAAGTTCTCTTCATTCCTTAACCAAATAGCAAATGGAATAGAACAAAAGTTCACCAGGACTTAAATGCTATAGCTGGTCCATCTGAGGGTTCTATTTCTTGGTGGTCCAGAATTGTCTGTGAAGTTATAGATTGTGGAGGAGTTGTTTGTACTAGCTCCCTTCTGGGTTCTTTTTTTAGATATTTCATTTACTTATTTGAGAAAGAGAGAGAGGAGAGAAAGAGAAAGAGCGAGTGCGCAAGCGGCGGGGGGGGGGGGGGGGGCAGGGAGAGAAGGAGAAGCAGACTCCCCGCTGAGCAGGGAGCCCAGATGCAGGACTCAATCCCAGGACCCTGAGATCAGGACCCAAGCCAAAGGCAGAGACTTAACTGACTGAGCCACCTAGGCGTCCCTCTCCTTCTGTTTTATTCCATTTATTTTTACTGGGCAGGCATGTTTGATATGATTGCAAACTAAAATTCTGGACACATTTTCATATCCAAGCACTCTGAGGATTGGGGGGTTACTTCAAAGGTTACTTTAGTGTCATTCAAGGTTCTCTTTTTAATACATTGTTCCTGGTGTGCAAAAGAGGATCAAGATTTACATATCATTGTCTCTATCTATCTGTCATCTGTCTGTCTATACACCCACCTGTGTACATCTTTGGGGGGAAAGAAGAGAGCTGCGCTCCTGTTAGTACGAAAGATGAAAGGAAAATCATTTGCAACATTTTGTACCAACACTTAATGGAAGTTATTTGGATAATGGGCCAAAGCATATGGTGAGAAGGCCATGTAGGATTTAGTAATTTCTTTTAAACCCTTCCTTTCTGATTGCCTCTCTGAAGGGTGCATTGCTTTGGTCATCAGAAAAATAACTGCCGTTGTCATTTTGGTTGTTCGCTGAAAGTTGCTCCATTAAAGTGTTTCCTAGTTGAAGAGATAGATGTACACAAATGAGAATAGGAGAGGATATTCAAATAGATGGTATGGTTTTTAAAACCCTTTTTATTATCTTATAGAAAATATATATAAACAGAATAAAAAATGATGGGAGTCTCTGGACCCATATAGTTGCAGTTGGCATTCTTCCTAGGTGATCAGATTACTGATGCTTAACATTTTCCCCACTTTATAATTTTAAACAACAGTTTAGATAATTCCATGTGTATTTTCAAAATAAGGAACTGAAAGGAGCTAAAAATAACATCTGCACTGGAAGCAGAAACATTTGCATGCGTGTGTAGAGCAGAAAGCTTGGATTATATGCACCAACATCAGGCATCTTGGGTCTCTAACGGCATTACTCTGAGTTCGTGCATGCCTGTGCGTGCCTGTGCGTGCCTGTGCGTGTGTGTGTGTGTGTGTGTGTGTGTGTCTTGGGGATGGGTAGCTATCTGGTTGGAGATGCGTGACTCAGGCACTCCTGTATGAGAGGCTGGCGGGTCCTGCTGCAGGGAGACTGCAGTTGGCTGAGTCACCTGTTTTTCCTTCTCCCTTTTGTTCTGTGTCCTCACATGACACCTGTGTTCTGAGAGCCAGCACACCGAGTTCTCCAAAGCAGAGGACACAAAACCTGCATGATCATACACTCTGGCAAGAAAAGGTCTGTGCGGGCTATCCCCAAAATAGGTATAGTTAGTCACCATACATTTCATATTATACCTATGAGTATGTGTGAACAAAGTTGTGCATTCATGCATTTATTAGGGAAATACTGTTTTGTATTATGAAACATATCATTTGAAACTGATAATGGATGAGCTCAAACCTGTGAGTTATAATACACATTCGAACAGTGTATACAGAGAAGTAGAACCCATTAACAGGGTATTTCTTGGGGGGCGGGGAGAGGGATTGAGAGAACAACTGCATTACACACATCTAAATGTTTGAAGTGTATTTAGATAAAGTTTTTAAATGTCAGAGAAACCACATTGTAAAGAGATTCACAAAAACCATGCAAAAAAAATAAGCATTCACATGAAACAGTGATCAAATGTGCACTTGAGGGAAGAAAGGTAGTCCTAGGCAATATGTGCAGGCATGTGTATATGGACGCATAGGAAACGTGTGACAGGCCCATATGCCATCGTACTGACAGTAAGCATCTATAACGTATGGCCTCCGGTATAGATCTCTCCACCCGTTTTGTGTTCTCTACAAACCCATTTAATGTTACTTGAGAAACACCAAGACATGCTTACATTATAGACCCCATTTTTGTTACACACACACACACACACACACACACACACACACACACACACACACACCGGCTGCTCCTATTAAATCTATGCTTCCAAGACAGACAAAAAAGACTATCATGAAAGCAGTAGGTCCCACGGTTCTGAAATAGGAGGACTGGCCTAAACTAAGTAGCTTAACGTCGAAATATTTTGGAAATGCAAGAGAAGGAAGCAAATAGACATGTCCACATTATAAATGAGATTTAACTAATTTTTTCTGTTTCAGAATGGCCTGCATTCCAGAGTTGGGGAAGGGAAAATGATGAACCCATCCCCATTTCGTTGGCTTAACTTCCCATCTGCTTTTCTGATTTTCTAGATTAACATTAGAGGTACATGGTAGGTCCTGGGTATCTACCTTTGATGTCATTCGATCCCTGGAAGGACAGTGCACTTCAGAAGCACAGAACAGAGTCAAGGGTCTGCCGGACAAGCAGTTGGAGTGTGTGAATCAACAGATGCAGCTCACAGAACCTCGCCTCCCCTGATCCACGTGGTGTTCTGTAAGACGTTCTTATTTTTACTAAACACTTCATTTGCAGTCATTTCGTGTTGACATTTGGAGTGTGGTTTATTTTGCTCCTCGCCCTACAGTCACTTCCTTACACAAAACTGTGCCGGGGGTGGGGGGGGGGGGAATCCTTTTAAACCACCACGGAGAAATGAAAATGTGCACAGCGCAGCCAATGGCCCATGCCTGCAGCAATCCTGATGAAGGACGGTACCAGTAACCCCCAGGATGACCTTCGTGAACCTCTGGATTCTAAGCTCAGGCTCTTGAACAGGATATTGTGCTGACATTCAGTGTCTGTAGGCTGGAGATCACCTCTGGCTTCCTTGGGTGCACGGGGTGGCATCAGCACCCACCAGGAAAGGAAAACCAAAGCATTTCCCCCAGGATGAGCCCCAGGGAGCACAAAAGGCGCAGGATGTCCAGTAAGACAGATGAGATCTGGAAAATGACACGCACCTCCCCATACAGAGGCACTTTAATACGCAGTAGCAACAAGCAGGGCAAGAGGTTGGGTTTGGACGGTTATAAATCTCCTCTGGTATCTTCTGTATTTTTCCCCCAATAGCTGCCATGTATTTACCCCCTGTCGGAGACACACTCTTCCTATTTTTTTGTTTTCTCTCTTATCAATTCTCATTGACCATCGTTCTTCTACTTTCAGGGAGGGAAATTTTTTCCTAATACTTTTCTTGTTTTCCTTTCCCACATTCCAGTATTCTCCAGCACAGTCCCTTCAAAACACAAGCTCCAGCGACCCTGAGAGATTCAGGTGAAGAAGGACGGGCCATACAAGCTGAGAACCCTTTGCGGTCCTAAGGCCGAAAGGGTGTGGTGAAGAACATTGTTTTAGGGAAGACCTGCCGTGCCTGTGGGTGTGATGGCCAGACCTCTTGACCTCTATTAATTACCTCTTGAGAGGAAGCTCAAATCATAATGGATGCTGAGTATGTCCTATGCAATTGGAAAGGCCACGTTTGGCCAGCAAAGGTTTTGTCCAGAGCTAGGACCTCACCAAGACATGAGAGGAAAGGGGCACTTTTTCTTGAAGTTGAAATACTCTCAGTAGACGAAAAAATTAAGGTGAAAACCACAGACACAAAGATCCTAAATGAGTCTCAAGCTGAATACGTTACCTCCTTGCTAATAGCCGAGTCGAAGGCCAGTGTCCCACCAGGACAGGAAGTGCCCTACAGAAACGCTCTTGCAGTGGCCCTAGAGATTGTGAATGAGAGAGCGAATTTGGGTCCAGCAAGAGCATCAGATGATCCAGAAACCACAAAGGGGACCACAAAAGCGTCCCGAAGGGGACCACAAAAGCGATCTCGTAAAAGGTTCCGGAAGCCCAAAGGGAGCTTACTGAGGCGTCTTAGGAGAAGCAAAAAACTCAAATCGCTGCTGGTGTACTCACAGACTGAGGACGCCCCAGGCGGTGGCCAACCACAGGCACACAGAACCGTCACGCCTATGCCCAGGAGAACGCGAGCGGAGCCCTCACAAAGCTCCAGCGTGTACCCAAACTTCCCATCACGTGCAGAAGATGATTATGAGAAAGAGGGCAAGGAAAAGAGGCACACCTCAAGAGTTAGGGCCTTGCATTGCCCCGTCAAGAAGGAGGGTACAGGTGCTAAAGATGGAGGCACCCTTCCATCTCTGCCACCAGGTTGCAACTTCACTGTACCCAAGGCTCTGAAAGAAGAGGCCCATGACACCTACCCAAAGACCCTGGCCATCTCCCCCGAATGCTCTGCCCTCTCCGGGCATGTTGGGGACCACGGAGAGGGTCCCCGGAAGCCAGGCTTGGGAGGTGCGGCAGCATCCTCCAGTGCCCCTCACCTGAGGCTGCGTTACTCACTCCGCCTGGCAAATAAAAAAAGGAAGCTGCAGGTACTAGAGTTTGAGAAAGGGCTGCAAGAACTTCAGCCTTCAGTCAACTCAAAGGCCATTAACCCCACCACTGCTATTAGAAAGGATGTCGGCAAGGAAATGGGGCAACCGATAAGCATGGCTTTTCCACAAGAGCCTTGTCCCATTGAAGGAGGAATGATGGTCTGGTTTAAATTTCAAAATCACCCATTTTGGCCAGCAGTGGTAAAGAGTGTCAGCCAAACAGAGCAGACTGCAAGGGTGCTTTTGATTGAGGCAAACATGCACTGTGAAATGAGTGGCATTCAAGTTCCTCTTCGAAGATTAAAACATCTGGACTGTAAGGAGAAGGAAAAACTAATGAAGAGAGCCAGGAAAGTGTACGAGCAAAGTGTGAACTGGTGTTTCTCCCTGATTTCCCACTACAGAGAAGGGCTCGGCCGTGGGTCTTTTGCAGGCTCTTTCCTGGACTATTATGCTGCTGATATCAGTTACCCAATTAGGAAAGCCATCGAAGACGGGGACGTGGAGATTGATTTCCCAAAGGTGAATTACGCCGACCTGGAAGATTCTGAGGAGGAGGCCTCCCTGGGTGGGAGGAGGCCCCGCAAGAAAATTCTCCCGGATCGGATGAGGGCTGCTCGGGACCGAGCCAACCAGAAGCTCGTGGACTTCATTGTGAAAAGAAAGGGAGCCGATCACCACCTCCTGGACATTGTCAAAGGCAGGAAACAGTCCAGGTGGCTGGCATCATTTCTGAACTCAAGCAGGTACGTGATCTGCATTGAAACATACCTGGAGGATGAAGACCAGTTGGATGTCGTGGTAAGACATTTACAAGAGATCTACAAACAGATAGACAAGAAAATGCTGACTCTGGCAAGAGATGACAAGGTGAGTTTTGTTCTGGAAGTTCTTCTGCCAGAAGCAATCATTTGTTCAATTGCTGCACTTGATGGATTAGGTTACAAGGAGGCAGAACAAAAGTACCTAAAGGGGCCACCCGTGCATTACCGGGAAAAAGAGCTATTTGATAAAAATATTCTAAAGGGAATGAGAAAGAGAGCAGCAACAAGGGGCAAGGCTAAATAACTCTTCTTGTGCCCACACTTTAGCAGGGAGACCTCTCACTGCCCTGTCTGCATGAAATGTGTGATCCTTCCATTCTGTATGGCATGTAAATTACATTCTGTAAGTCTGCGACCCTGGGAACATGCTGGATTCCTTTTGGATCCATCTCTAGCACTTATGGGTAGCACGGCCATCATCACGTCTGGTTCCCAAACGCTTCACAAACGAATTTGTTAATTAGTTTGTTAATCTGTTAATTTGTTGGTTAGTTGGTTAGTTTAACTAATTGGCTAAGTGCTGCAAACAGTTGTACTTCCCGCTACTTGCTTGGACGTGTGATTATCCAGATGTTTTCATAACGTTGTTTTTGACAGCACTTCATATTTTAATATAGGAGGCACATTCTTTTATTGCGTGAAAGACCCCTGGTGTCAGACACCGAGCCATGATCGTTTTTAAAAATCTAAGATAGGCGTTTACAGAAACATCCCATGGATTTCTCACTCTTTTTGCAATGCCTCAGTATAAATGATCTGATCACCTTCTTAAGGTAATTCCTAAATCTGATCTGCCATGCTTATCTGGGGCGAAGCCAACAGCAGAGATGTTTTGTTTTCTATATATTGCCACTACCTTCAAATGGTTCTTGGAAAATCAGTCTGGAATCCAAAGTTAATGGGTCATCTGCCCACGGTCCACATGTGGATGAACGAAATCTCAACGTGCAGGAAACACGTTGTCAGCCTGTGCAAGATTGTGGACTCTGCGCTTCCCTAGGGAAGCAGCTCTTGTTCGATGGCTAAAGGGTTTCCTAAAACAGGCTCCCAGCTGTCTTCCTCACTGACCGGATGCTTTACACATAGTGGTTTGTCCCCATGTGGAAGACAATGAGAGTAATCATACACACAGTTTAGCTATTTGAGGCCTAGGAGTCCAGGCTCACTGCTAGGAGCCCATCAAAGTGGCACAAATTGTAGGGAAGCATGCACTTTGTTCTGGACACGTGTCCCCTAAAACACAGTCATTGTCTCAAACCAAGCAAGCTTTCTCTTCTGACTTATTCGTTGACGAGCCTTGACAGGTTCCAACGGTCATAAATGCAGCCCGGTAAGTCCCACTAGGCTGCTTGAGCAATATAGATGGACAAGGATCTGGGAACTCCGAAACGGGCAACAGAAAACCCTCCATGGGGCTAAACATGGCTGTTGTCAGAATACAACGAAACATCTCTAACTACAACACGATTTCTGAAGACCACGAATTGTTATCCTAACTTGAAGCAACATTTTTTGAGGGGAGGGGGGAAATGTCACAAAAGCTAGTTTACTTTAAAAACTTGATGTGAAAGAAAACACTAAAGGTTTAACACGAACCTGAGTGCATTTTTATTCTTAGAGGGGATCAACTGTCCCTCGCAGGCCCATGTTATGTATTCATATGGCCATGTGATTTGTGTGTGTGTGTGAAATTTGCAAGTTAGCTGTTTTGATTCACAATAAAACCATTGTATCTTTTACCTTGATCTTCGGCTCCATTGTACTTTAGATTGTACAACTACATAGTTGGTATCTCTAAATATATATCTGTAATATATGTACATACACATA
Source organism: Taxidea taxus jeffersonii (assembly GCA_003697995.1). Classification (NCBI taxonomy): domain Eukaryota; kingdom Metazoa; phylum Chordata; class Mammalia; order Carnivora; family Mustelidae; genus Taxidea; species Taxidea taxus. Next base: position 48,337 of record ML101976.1, on the reverse strand, counting down.
CATACGTGTGTGTGCGCACGCACGCATGCGTGAGTGTGCGCATACGATTTTGGAATCACAGTGATTTAGTCCTCATATTTTAAAGTCCATTAGGAATTTTCTTCTCATCCTCAGTAAATACCCACTTTCATGCTTGTTTTTGTAAGTTTAGAAGAGGGCCTACCAAGCTGTGTAAGCTTCAGGCCCATCAGAACCTTCCTTGGACTCTGCCTGGGAGACACCAACGAATCCTGAGGCATTCTGCCTGGGCTAATCCACATGACATCCTCACGGTCCTGAAAAGTACTTGGAAACTCATCATCTCCGTGCTGTATGTGGACCTTGTACACTGGAACAGCACACTTTAGTTCTCCTATAAACATCGTGTCTCTCTGAATCAAATATATCACTCAACTTCAGCCTTCTCATTTAGCCATATCTGGCTCTACATTCTAATATCTTCTTCACTACCTCATCCATCCATCCACCCACCCAACCATCCATAGCATTGTGAGTCAGCAGAGCAATAAGATGTGGTTTAAGGCTCTGACCTGAGGATGAATTTCAGGTGCCATAGAAAGATGACAATCTTGGGACCCAGGTAACAATCTAATTTCCAAGATGACTGTGATGCTCTGCTTCATGTTCTTAATGAGAAATATTTATCAACATCATGGATTGACGGCCTATACGTGAAACCGGAGCTCCTGATTTTCCCATACTTATGAGATTGCGGGTGTCTCTTTGTTTGGGGTGAAGGGGGAGCAGATGGTCCCTCCTAGGGTGTCACTTATGCCTGAGGCATTCACTGAAGAGGGCAGACATGCCTAGGACATGCATCTCTTCTCCTCCACTTGAACCAGAATCACACTTGGGGTGTGCAGCTGGATTTGAGGGGTTGGCTGTGTAGATGCTAAGATACCTTCCAGCCTGAGCAGTGGTTAAGGTGGCTCTAAGATGGCCCTAAACCGGTTCTCTATCGTGAGTGTGTGTGTGTGTGTGTGTGTGTGTGTGTGTGTGTGTCTGTGATGGGATAGCCCAATCTGTCACCCACCCTAACCTACTGGATTAAGGAGACCTCCACTCCTCCAGTCATAAGGCAGATGGTGGAACATCAGGCCCTGACCCTAGTTGTTGGCTGGCAGAGCTGCATGGAGATGGCATGCACAGAATTTACGGGTCTCCATATTTACGTATGGATCTGGCAAAGAAAAGGTGGAACCCCGGACACACTGAGGTGATGGGCGTGAGGACACTGAATACCCAGAATCCCCTGAAACCTCACCTGGGCATTACCAGCCCCTAACTCGTGCTACTGGAGAAGCTTCCTTGTTCCTGGAGACCCTGCAAAGACCTCATTTAGGGCAGACACCTAAACAGATGTTGTTTCTCTTATTCAGCATTAATCTCTGCTAACTTCCATTACTGTCGGACTACTAACAAGGGCAAGTAAGACTAGGTAAGAACACAGCACAAGAGAAAAAATACAGTTTTGTTCGGATGGGAAATGCCTTGCATTCAGAAGGAACTGTAGGACCTGGCCCATGTGTACTTGCATGAAGTGAGAGAATACATGCGCCAATGGATTTTGAGAATGTTGGACTCGCAAGACAGGGAACAGAATATAAGCCAGCATCGGGAGAACTTACGAATGTGGGAGCACAGAGCTGTGACTGGGAGGGCTTGATGTCCTTAAAGGGGCCAGCCCAGCAGCCTAACATGCATACTGTATAAGCGTGGGCAACAACAGTCTACAGTAAATGCCGTGGAAGTGCTGGAACTTCCTAGGCAGAGAAAATTGAGGAATTGGTGAGAAGGTCCAGGGGAGTAGGTTTTCAGACAGGATTCATAATGTGAGATCAGACATCCTACCTCCAGCCGCTGTTTCTTTGGAGGGCGGGGAAATCACTACTCAAATAAGGAATGTGCTGGTGAAGCGGCACTAACATCTTTGAAGAGCTCAGTGCTGACTCTCCTCTGCAAACCATTGTTGGAAGCAAGTGATGCTGGTGTGGAACTGGCAATCAATGGAGATGATAGGATTCTCAAAAGGCAGGGTCCCAATGGTGGCACAGAACTACTGGGGCAAGGCGGGCATCACTTCCATACTGGACAGCAAGGCCAGGGTGGGGGTCAGTCTCTTTTGACTGACCAGAATCTGTGGACATACAGATAGTATAGATAGTAGGTAGTAATGTTCTAGGGTCTGGATGTATGGACAGCTGGCTGGGGCACTACTTGATTTTCATAAGGAAAAAAAAACCCAAGAGCTGGCAAGCAGAAAGCTGATGCTAGCAACCTGAACTGCAGTGGAAAACTGTAGTCCCCCACCAAGTGTCCAGGTCTAAGTCAGCCCATGGTCCCAGAGCTCTTTGATTGAGGTGGAGGTCAGAAAAGCACAGCCAAACCTTTCCCAAAAGCCTGTGTCTATTTACCAAGGTAAATGTGCACTGTGGTAAGGAGGATACCTTCATTTGAAAAAAATATATTGAATATGAGTTCTCTGTTTATAAAGGGGCTCCTGAAGTCTAGATAATAACAGAGTTCTGCTTCATTTTAATCTGACGAGAAATCCATTGGTTCTGTGGATCACCCGGGGTTTTGTTTTGTTATGTTTTGTTTTTCCTCCAGGGTCTCAGTATATAGTTGGCAATAATGTACTTGGTAGGTGGCAGAATCTTCGTATTAGCACAAGTCCCATTATTTGGAAAGGCACACATGGAAGCCTATGAAGCCGCTATCTCCTTACAATATAAGAAATTAAAGCAGTACTGATTCTATACTAAGAAAGAAGAGTCAGATTATTAAAATCAGAAATGAAAGTGGGGGACATTACTATTGGCCTTACAGAGATTTAAAAAGAAAAAAAGATGGCAAGTGAATGCTATGAACAATTGCACACCCAAATTCAGACAAGTTAGACAAAAGGGACCATTTCCTGGAAACTAACTAACAAAACGCACTCATGAGGAAATAGAAATTCTCAATAGACCCATAAAAAAATAAAAAAAAAGAGAGAGAGAGATTGAATCTATTATCAAGAACCTCAGAACAAAGGAAAGCTCAGGACTTGGTGGCTTCACTGGTGAATTCTACCAAGTGCTTAAAGAAGAATTATAAATCCTTTTCAAACTCTTCCCAAAAAATAGAAGAGGGGGGAAACTTCTTATCTCATTCTATGAGGCCAACTTTGCCGTGATAGCAAAGTGAGACTAAGACAGCACAAGAAAAGTGCAGACCAATACTCCTTACAAATACAAATGCAAAAACGCTAAAAGCTATGCTGGCACACCAAACCCAGCAGTTTCCTTGATTAAAAGAATTTTAGTTAAAAGGATTACACATCATGACAAAGTGGGATTTATCACAGGAATGTGAAGGTGGTTCAACGTATGAAAATCAAAATAATACACCACATTAATAAAATGAAGGGAACAAACCACATGATTACCACAAAATCATGCAGAAAATGCATGTGACAAAATCCAATACTCTTTCATGATAGAAAGCATTCAGAAAACTAGGATTAGAAGGGAATATCCTCAACTTGGAGATGGGCATTTATGAAGAACACACAGCCCCCTGGCGACCTACCAGTGGAGGGATGGGGCATCCCCACATCCACTCCAGCCCTGGGGAGCAGTGCTGCGTCCAACTTCTCCCCGGTGGGCTATACCCCTGGAGCTCCACAACCAGACAGATGGACGGGATCCCGAAGAATGGGGTCTTGAGATCTTACCTCCAGAGGCTTTTCCCAGAAATTCTGATGCAGGCTCAGTGCTCGCCGTTTGATCCCGGACGAGCCCCCAGATGATGGGGTCCGTTATCAAAGACACGAGACTGAGACAAAGTGAAAGTTATGCAAAGCATTATTCTATGCCAAGCATTAAAAGTCAGACTGACCGGCCAGGGCCGCCTCCAAAGAGAGCGACCCCGTCCCAATCTTACAGGCTGGTTTTATAGGGCATAACCGCAGACCCAAGGTACGTGGCTTCTATTGTTAAGGCGTTACTCCCAGAATCTATACCCAGAACAGATACCAGGAACTACTGGGGCATTTATTCCCGGAATGAAGTCCGTGGGTGTAAACAACAATATGGCTACCTAGGCAATATGGAGTCACTCTGGCTAAGCAGGCCCTAATAGTTAAACAGGTTTTAACATTAAATCAGCCCTAACAACGTAGGTCAGATAGAGAAAGACAAATGCCATATGATTTCCGTCATATATGGAATTTAAGAAACCAATGAACAACCAAAGTTAAACACACACACACACTCACACACACACACACACAAACCAGACTCTTAAATACAGAGAACAAATTGGTGGTTGCCAGAGGGAAGGTGGGTGGAACAGGTGGAACAAATAAAGGGGATTAAGAGTATATTTCTCAACTGCAATGAGCACTGAGTAATGTATAGAATTATAGAATGATCATGTGGTATACCTGAAAGTAATAAAACACTGTAGGTTAATTTTTTTAAAAAACACAAAGAAGGCACCTGGTGGCTCAGTCAGTTAAGCGTCTGCCTTTGGCTCACATCACGATCCCAGGGTCCTGCGATCAAGCCCCATATAGGGCTCCCTGCTCAGCCGGGAGACTGCTTCTCCCTCTCCCTCTGCCACTCTCCCTCTGCTGCTCTCCCTGCTCATTCTCTCTCTCTCTCTCTTTCTCTCTCTCTAAAATAAATAAATAAATGGAGGAAGATCCTATCGATTAAAAGGGACTTAGGAGACATCTCCACCAATCACAATGTGTGGTACTTATTTGGTTTTTGAGTCAAATGATCATATTGTTTAAAATTTCTTTTCTGTTTACTGTTTTCTGTTACTGTTTCAAGTGGTTTTTAATACAATTGAAGAAACTTTATCCCTAACTGGATATTTAGCAATACTCAGGAATTATTTTTAGTGCCAATAGTTTATTTTAGCTTTTGTTTCCCTTGCCTGGGGGGACAATAAATATGTTGCTAAGGCTGATGTCCAAGGGATTACGGCCCGTGTGTTCTTTTAGGTGTTTTATCGTTTCAGGCCTCACATTTAGGTCTATAATCCACTTTGAGTATATTTTTGCGTATGATGTAAGAAGGTGGTCCAGTTTCATTCTCGTGCGTGTTGCCTTCCAGTTTTCTCAGCACGTATTATTGAAGAGATGGTTTTTCCTCTATTGTATACCTTTGCCTCCTTTGTGATAGATTAACTTACCATATAAGTGTGGGTTTATTTCTGGGTCCTCGATTCTGTTCCAGTGACCTATGTGTCTGGTTTTGTGCCAGTACCATGCTGTTTTGATTACTATAGCTATGTAGTATAGCTTCAGATCCAGGATTGTGATGCCTCCAGCTTTGTCCTTTCTCAGGAGTGCTGTGGCTGTTCAGGGTCTTTTATGATTCCATTCCAATTTCAGGATTATTTGTCCTAGCTCTGTGGAAAACACCACTGGTATTTTGATAGGGATTGCATGGAATCTGTAGATCACTTTGGGTCTTGGGGACATTTAAACAATGATAATTCTTCTAACCCCCGAGCATCATATATGTTCCCGCTTGTTTGTGTCATCTTCAGTTTCTTCCATCAATGTCTTATGTAGTTTTCAGAGTATAGGTCTTTCACCTCCCTGCTTAAATTTGTTCGTATGTATTATTATTTTTGGTGCCCCTGTAAAAGGCTTGCTTTCTTAATTTCCCTTCCTCCTTCTTCTTTGTTAGTGTATAGAACACAACAGATTTCTGTATATCCATTTTGTATCTTGCAACCTTATGGAATTCATTTCTTACTCCTAATAGATTTTTGGTGGGGTCTTTAGTGTTTTTCATATACAGTACCATGCCATCTACAAGCAGTGGCAGTTTTACAAGCAAACACTATGCAGGTTCCTCAAAAAATTAGAAGCAAAAATACCGGTACTATGGTAAATAACAGTGGTGAGAGTGGACATCCCTGTCTTGTTCCTGACTGTAGAGGAAAAGCTCTCAGTTTTCCCCCACTGAGGATGATATTGGTCTTTCGTATACGGCCTTTGTGATGTTGAAGTATCTTCCCTCTATTCCTACTTTGTTGAAGGTTTTTTTTATTTTTTAATCAAGCATGGATGCTGTGGGGCACCTGGGTGGCTCCATCGGTTAAGCTCTTGATTTCAGCTCAGCTCATGATCTCAGGGTCATGCTCAACGCGGAGTCAGCTTGTCCCTCTTCCTCCCCTTTGCCTCTCCTCTCTGTCTCTCTATATCTATCTATCCCTCTACCATCTAAAATAAATAAACTCTTTTCTTTAAAAAAAAAAAAAGAGTGGATGCTGTACTTTCTCAAATGTTTTTTCTGCATCTATTGAGAAGATAATACAGTCCCTGTCCTTTCTTTTATTTACGTGGTGTATCATGTTGATTGATTTGCAAATATTGAACCCCCCCTTGCAACCCAGGAATAAACCCCATTTGACTGTGGTGAACAATTCTTTTAATGTGCTGTTGGATCCTATTAGCTAGTACCTTGTGGAGAATTTTTGCCTCCATGTTCATCAGGGATAGTGGCCTGTAGCTCTCTCCCTCTTTTTTTTTTCTAATTTCTTTTCAGTGTTCCAGGATTCATTGTTTATGCACCACACCCAGTACTCCATGCAATACGTGTCCTCCATAACACCCACCACCAGGCTCTTTTTTAGTGGGTCTTTGGTTTTGGAACCAAGGCAATGCTGGCCTCGTAGAATGAGTTTCAAACTTTTCCCTCCATTTCGACTTATTGGAAGGATTTGAGAATAGGTATTAACTCCTCTTTTTTTTTTTTTTTTTTGAGTGAACAAATGTTTTTATTTCTCTCAGACAGATTTCTGGTTGTGGAAATGCTGGGTACTATGGGAAACTTGTGTTTAACTCCTCTTTAAAATTAAAAAAATATATATCGTGTCATGTTAGTCACCATAAAATACATCATTCGTTTTTGATGCAGTGTTCCAAGATTCATTGTTTATGCACTACACCCAGTGCTCCATGCAATACATGCCCTCCACAACACCCACCACCAGGCTCACCCACCCCCCCACACCCCCTCCCTTCCAAAACCCTCAGTTAGTTTCTCAGAGTCCACAGTCTCTCGTGGTTCATCTCCTCCTCCAATTTCCTCCAACTCCCTTCTCCTCTCCATCTCCTCATGTCCTCCGTGTTTTTCCTTATGCTCCACAAGTAAGTGAAACCCTATGATAACTGACTCTCTCTGATTGACTTATTTCACTCAGCATAATCTCAGCATAATCTCCAGTCCTGCTCATGCTGATACAAATGTTGGGTATTCATCCTTTCTGATGGAGGCATAATACTCCATTGTATATATGGACCACGTCTTCCTTATCCATTCGTCCGTTGAAGGGCATCTCGGTTCTTTCCACAGTTTGGCGATGGTGGCCATTGCTGCTATGAACATTGGAGTGCATGTGGCCCTTCTTTTCACTACATCTGTGAACTTTGGGGTAAATACTCAGTAGTGCAAACTCCTCTTTAAATGTTTGGTAGAATTCCTCTGGAAAGTCGTCTGGTCCTGGACTTTGATTTGTTGGGACATTTTTTATTACTGGTTCAATTTCTTTGCTGGTCTTTTCAGGTCCTGCTTCAATTTTGGTATGTTTCTGGGAATTTATCCATTTCTTCCAGATTGCCCAATTTGGGGCCATATAATTTTTCATAACATTCTCCTACAAGTATTTGTATTTCTGTGGTGTTGGTTGTGATCTCATCTCTCTCATTCGAGATTTTATGTATATGGGTCTGGCTCACTTCAGCAGTACATATATTTATTTGGGTCCTTTCTCTTTTCTTTTTGATAAGTCTGGCTAGGGGTTTACCAATTTTATTAATTTTTTCAAAGCGCCAGCCCCTGGTTTCATTGGTCTACTTTACTGTGGGGGTTTTTGTTTGTTTCTATATCATTTATTTCTGCTCTAGTCTTTATTATTTCCCGTCTTCTGCCTGCTTTGGGCCTCCTCCTTTATTATAGCAGCATTGTCAACAACAGCCAAATTATGGAAAGAGCCCAAATGTTGTCCATCGACTGAAGAATGGATAAAGAAGTTGTGGCTATATAGACACCATTTATTTATATATATATTATATAAATTATTATTATATAATATATATTATATATAAGTGTATATAAAGTTATATAGTTACATATAGTTATATACATTTATATATAATATATATTATATAATATGTGTATTATATATTTATTTATATTCATATATAAATATATATATACACACACGTATGGATAACGAAGTTGTGACTACACACACACACAGACACAATGGAATAGTATCTATAAAATGGGATATTACTCAGCCATAACAAAGAATGAAATATTGCCATTTGCAATGACGTGGATGGAGCTAGAGAGCATTATGTTAAGCAAAATAAGTTAGTCAGATAAGACAGATAGCATATGATTTCACTCATATGTGGAATTTAAGAAACATAACAGATGAACATGGCAGGGAGAAAAGGAGAGGCAAACCACAAAACTTAACTCTCAACTATAAAGAACACAATGAGGGTTGCTGGAGCAGGGAGGTTGGTGGGGGGAATGGGTTAAACATTTGATGGATGCTAAGGAGGGCACCTGTGATGTGTTGTGATGAGCACTGGGTCTTGTTTGTAAGTGATGAATCACTAAATCCTACATTGAAACTAATAATACACTGCAGGTTAGCTAACGGGAACTTAAATAAAAATTTGGAAGAAGAAAACAAAAGAGGTGGAAATGCCATATGATCCAGTAATTCCAATACTGGGTATTCAACCAAAGAGCATGAGAACACGGATTCAAAAAGATATGCATCCCTATGTTCAGCACAACATTATTTACGATAACCAAGATATGGGAGCAACCTAAGTGTCCACTGATAGACGAGTGGATAAAGAAGATATGGTGTTTTACATATACACATGGATATAATATAGGTAGATAGAGATATGGGTAGAGATATAGATGTATATATATAGTGTAATGAACTATTACTCAGTCCTTGAAAAGAAACGAATTCTTGCCATTTGTGACAACATGGGTGAACCTAGACAATAGGATGCTACGTGAACCAAGTCAGAGGAAGCCAAATGCAATACTATTTCACTTATATGTGGAATCCAAAAAACAAAGCAAGTGAACAAAGGAAACAGAAACAGACTGATCAATACAGAGAACTGGTGGTTGCCGGGGGCGGGGGGGTGGGACCATAAAAGGCAAAGGGGACTAAGAGGTATAAACTTCCCATATAAAATAAATAAGTCGAGGAGATGAAAAGTATGACAAAGGGAATGCAGTCAACAATATTGTGATAGTGTATGGTGATGAATGGTAACTACACTCCTGGTGGTGAACATTGTGTAATGCATAGAATTGTCAAATCACTCTGCTGTGTGCCTGAAACACACTCTGTTGTGTGCCCAATGTATTTTATGTCAAACTTCAATAAGAAACAAAGTGCAGGGTAGACTAATGGATTTAGTGTGACAATGTATGAAAATTTCAACAATAAATTTTCAGATTCCACCTTGCAAGTGTTAAAGAAATTACCCTTGGTTGAATTTTATATAGTTCCAAAGAAAAGTATCCAAAATTATCTCAAAAGGCTCAAAAACTTCTTCTAGAGTTCATGGACAGCTCTAGAGAAAAGTGACCGCAATACCAGGTTTTATTACTTAGATATAGTTCCTCTTTGAAAATCGTGGCCTGAAAGTCTTTACTATCTTTTAATTTTTCTTTAATTTTACTAAAATAACATAAGGCTATTAAAATGCCTCTCCCTTTTCCAATGATATATCTGTATAAAGCCCAATTTTCCTCGTGTACAGCCACCAAAATAACACATCTCAACTGTTTGGATGCAAAGCAGTTTGTAAAGTTCAGCTGTCCCCTATGAAGCTAGATATTAAAGAGATTTGCTCGACTTATTTCACTTAGTGTACTACCCTCCAGTTCCATCCAAGTCAATGCAAGTGGTAGCTATTCATTCTTTCTGATGGCAGAGGAATGTGCCATTGTATATATGTACCCCATCTTCTTTATCCATTCACCTGTTGGAGCACTGGGTGGTGTACACAACTAATGAATCATTGAACAGTACATCAAAAACTAATGATATAGTGTATGTTGGTTAACTGAACTTAATAAAAAAGAGATGGGGCACCTGGGTGGCTCAGTGGGTTAAGCCACTGCCTTCGGCTCAGGTCATGACCTCAAGGTCCTGGGTTTGAGACCCACGTCAGGTTCTCTGCTCAGCAGGGAGCCTGCTTCCCCCCCCCCCTCTGCCTGCCTCTCTGCCTACTTGTGGTCTCTCTCTCTGTGTCAAATAAATAAATAAAATCTTTAAAGAGAGAGAGAAAGATTTGCAAAAATGTAGATCAATACCACCCTTACCCCTAAATTTTTTGGTTTTTATATTCTTCAGAAGTTTTTTGTGCTTACACGGTTATTTTAATTGAATAAATAAATAAATAAATAAATACTTTGAAAAGGCCTTAGTATCAAGTCTGAATACACTAAATACTGATGGACATAACACATAATACCCAAAGGTACCTCTTCAATAATCCTTAAGAGACAGAAAGGGTCATGAGACCAAAATGTTTGAGAACTGCCATATATAGATAGATAGATAGATAGATAGATAGATATAGATATAGATATAGGTATAGATATAGATATAGATATAGATATAGATATAGATATAGATATTAGTTTGCTGGTTTCCTTGGGAGGAAACCTTTAGGGATAGGAGACAGGTGAGGGCAGGGGATGTGAGGAGCACTGGGTGTTATATGCAACTAATGAATTTTGAACATTATAGCCAAAACTAATTATGTACCATATGTTGGCTAACTGAATTTAAAGTTTTTTAAAAAGGAGACAGGTAAAATTGCATAAGAGAAATAAAGTGGTATAGTTACATGTCCACAGTTTGGGAATCTGGAGGCCTCATTTCTATTCTGGGCCCAACAGTTTGACCACGAATAGACCACCTGGCCACTGTGTAACTCTATTTCTTTTCTTTTCTTTTTTTTTTTTTTTACCACAAATTATGCAGTCCAGTTTCCCACATTTGGGGAAATCGCAGGGGTCAGCACATCCAGAGTGCAATGGATAAGCCTCGCCCTGGGAAAACCACCTTCGTGATCATGGTATCTCCCCTGCCAGGTAAGTATTGTAACTATTTCTTTCTCCATGACTTGAAGCTCACTATATCTGCTCCCAACTCACACTATCCAAGGGACAGAAACAGAGGCACACTGGCAGTATTATATAGCATTTCTCTGACTTGCCCTTCTCAACATCTTCAAGATTCCCAAGTCTTGTCACATCTGCCCCCACTGTTTCTAACAGCACTCAACTTATTTCTGAGAGGGAGTTTCCAGGGAACACTAGATTTCAGAGCAGAGTCTGGGTCTGCTTCATTTAGTTGCCCTGTGCACATCATCTGACCAGTGCATGAGCAGAAACGCTGGGCTATGACGTTTCCATTTTCAGGATCCACTATCTCTACTATTCTAGAGGTCCCAGGAGCCTTCCAGGAATTGCTTCTTGGCCTGGCATCATAGGAGAAACCCCGTCTTGGGCAGTATGCCTCCTGGTTCTAGACCTAGCTCTGCTAATGGCCAGCCAGATAACTGCAGAAAAGTTGATCAACCTTGATACTGGAAAGGGATTTCTAAAAGCATCAAAGGCAGTGGTCTAGGCCCAGACCCTGTGAAATAAAGCTCTTTGTAACTGCCCAAACCTACTTGAAGAGAAGGAGGTAAGGATCTGGATTTCACAGCCAAGCCCCACCTGCCTCCAAGCCTCCAGATGTGGCTCCCTGAATTTCTGCTCCCAACTGTCTGGCACCAAAAGATAACCCTTACATTTGGGCTTTGGAGTTGGGCTTTTAGGAAGTCAGGAAGGGTGCAGAATTCTGACAACTGAAATATAGAAGGGGGGCAAGGGGAAATATTAAATTCAGAATGAGAAGTAGAACCATAGTTGACAAACGTGTTAGATTGACACTGGGGTACAGACAACACTTGCTGCTTTGGACATCAAGTAAAAGAGGAATCTGACTTGTGTGTGTGATTCACAGAAGAATTTATTCAAAAGGTATTAAGGAGGGCACGTATTGCATGGAGCACCGGGAGTTGTATGCAAACAATGAATCTTGGAACACTGCATCAAAAGCTCATGATGTACTGTATGGTGACTGACGTAACATAATAAAGAATTTAAAAAGGTAGGTAGTTTTGAAAAAAATACATGTGGAATTTGAGCTCTATGTATTCAACTTGATAAGAAGTCATCAGCAAAGGAGAGTGGGAAGTAGTGGAGGAATACAGTAGAAAAGCAAGTAAGCATGATATCTCGGAAGAAGAAAAGGGGATCAACAGTGTCGTGTCATCGGAGTCCCAGGAAATGTGGCTCATTCGTTCACTCAGCAGGCCTTTCCTGAGCACCTACTTGCAGGTGCTGTACTGATTCTCATAAGGTCAGAAGAGTAAAATCTTTCACTGGGCCACGGCATTGGGGGAAACAGAGACACCTCGTTTGGGACCCTAAGAGGAGTGACCTGTGGGCTCTAGTGGCCTCACTCCCTTTTGGCGCCTGCCATCTGACTAGGGGCCACATGATTCTCTCTGTTGCATTCATCGGCTCAACGTCTGTCTCATCTCCCATCCCTTGTCGTCCCCACCACTATTTCTGTCTTGGCTCCTCAGGACTCCAGAATTCTCATAAATGATTTGTCTAATACTTTGGTCTCTCCATTCCTTGTCTTTCTCAACTCCTAAGATCTTCTCAGCTGTGCTGCCTTGGCCACCCACTGCTATAGTCATATCCCTTGCCTACTATTACCTCCAACTGCTACCAAGAATCCCACTCCCCAACCACCACTTCTATCTCACTTCCACACTCACCTTATCCATGAACAATTGCTCAGCCCAACCAGTGTACCTCCCACCTACTCAATGGCCCCAGCCCTGCACATCATCACATTCCTGCTTGCCCGGCTTAAACTCCACAGACCAGCATAATGATCACTCCGTCACTCCACTCGCCTCACAACACATTCACCTCGTCAAACCCAAACACAATGACGCCAACTGGTTTCCCCCTTTAAATGGGTCAGCACTAATCTGAAGTCACTCCTTAATACCACCCAGAAATCCACTGCATTTTTCTGGTCCGTTCATTCTCCTACTTAGCTATTTCACACATTTCCTCTCTTCAAACTTACCACTGTTCCTCCTCATCTTAGCTGATCATACCAGCACATGGTAATACTGCCCATTTTGAAGAAACAAGAGCCTCTTCCCATCCCACATTCCCCCCCAGCTTCCACCCCATCTCTCCATCCCTTTGCACAGAAATGCTCCTTGAAAGAACTGTTGCCACAGCCTCTCTCCACCTCCTCCCCTCTCAATCTTTCTTTAACCACTGTATTAACCTCCATCCATACCCACCACTGCAATGGCTCTTGCCAAAATCACCAGTGAGTTTCCTCCTGCTAAATCCAATATCATTTCTCAGTCCTCAGCTCTCAAATTCTTCAGCAACATTCAAAGGAGTTGATCACTCCTGCTTTTTAAAACTCTCTTCCCCCACATTACAATCACGTGCTCTTGACCTGTCTCCCAGGCAAGGTGTGGGGCAGTCCTCCTTTGTCAGGTGCTCCTGCCCTCTCTCCAACTTACCTCTGCTGGTTTTCTATACCACAGTCCCAGGGGGATGCCCCCTGGGAGGCCCTGCTGACCGGGAACTATGTGATTGAACTTCTTAGGGTCCAAGCGTATCTTGGCCTAGTAACCTGAAAAGGTACTGTCAGAAATAATTCATGTTTTCTTCTTCTTTATTTTTTTATTTTTTAAGATTTTTAAATTTTTTTAAAAAGTGTTTATTTATTTATTTGACAGACAGAGATCACAAGTAGCAGAGAGGCAGGCAGAGAGAGGAGGAAGCAGGCTCCCTGCTGAGCAGAGAGTCTGATGTGGGGCTCAATCCCAGGACCCTGGGATCATGGCCTGAGTGGAAGGTAGAGGCCCTAACCCACTGAGCCACCCACGTGCCCCTATTTTTTTTTAAGATTTTAGGTATTTTTTCTATTTAGTCTAATTAGCCAGCATATAGTACATAAGTTTTTGATGTACTGTTCAATGATTCATTAGTTGTGTATAACACCAAGTGCCCACCATATCATGTGCCCTCCTTAATGCCCGTCACCCAGGTACCTCATCTCCCCACCCCCTCCCTTCTGTAACCCTCGATTTGTTTCCCAGAGTCCACAGTCTGTCATGGTTTGTCTCCCCCTCTGACTCCTCCGCCTTCACTTGTCCTTTCCTTCTCCTAACATCCTCCATGCTATTCCTTATGCTCCACGAGTAAGTGAAACCAGATGGTAATTGACTCTCAGTGCTTGACTTATTTCACTCAGCATAATCTCCTCCAGTCCCATACATGTTGATACAAAAGTTGGGTATTCATTCTTTTTGATGGCTGAGTAATGTTCCATTGTATATATGGACCACATCTTTATCCATTCATCTGTTGAAGAGCATCTTGGCTCCTTCCACAGTTTGGCTATCATGGCCATTGCTGCTATGAACATTCGGGTACAGATGGCCCTTCTTCTCACTACATCTGTATCTTTGGGGTAAATACCTAGTTGTGCAATTGCACAGTCATAGGGAAGCTCTATTTTTAATTACTTATGGAATCTCCACACTGTTTTCCAAAGTGGCTGCACCAACTTGCATTCCCACCAACAGTGTAGGAGGGTTCCCCTTTCTCCACATCCTCTCCAACACACCTTGTTTACTGTCTTGTTGCTTTTGGCCATTATGACTGGTGTAACGTGGTATCTCAATGTGGTCTTGGTTTGAATCTCCCTGATGGCTAATGATGTTGAACATTTTTTCATGTGTCTGTTAACCATTTGTATGTCTTCTTTGTAGAAGAGTCTGTGCATAAACAATGAATCTTGGAACACTGAGAGAATAAAATAAAAATAATTTAAAAGTTAATCTGCAGTAATCCTCACATCCAATGATCCCACTGAGCATCTCCATTCATCCATAGTCTCTGTCTCCAGTGTTAATATTCTGGTGCTGAAAAAAGGCCAAGGATTCAGTAAAGGAATTATAATAGTCATAGGACTTCCCTGTATTATGAATTTTCTGATTTCACATACGATATATTTTGGCTGAAGGCTTTTTCACATTCCTTACATTTATAGGGTTTCTCTCCAGTGTGTGTTCTTAGATATTTTGTAAGGTGTGAGCTCTGGTGATGTAAACATTGTTTACATTTGTGGGGTTTCTCTCCAGTGTGATTTCCCTGATGTTCCATAGGCATGCACTTTTACTAAAAGCTCTCTACATTTTGTGCATTTATAGGACTTCTCTCCTGTGTGTGTCCTGATGCTGAATAAGCCCTGAGGGGCACTAAAGGCTTTTCCACATTCATCACATCTACAGGGTTTCTCTCCAGTGTAAACAAAGACATGTCTAGAAAAGGATGAGATATCAGCAAAGGTGTTTCCACATTCATTGCATTTTTAGGGTCTCGCTCTAGTGTGGATCCTATGATGCTGGGTTCGGTAGGTGCTGCGGCTGAAGGCCTTTCCACACTCACTGCACTTGTATGGCTTCTCCTTAGTGTGAATGCATGTATGTTGGGCCAGCTGCATGCTCTTGTTGAAGGCCTTCCCACACTCACTGTACTCATTTGGCTTTTCTCCAGTGTGAGTCCTCAGGTGCTATTTAAGGAACAAGCTCTTGCAAGGTCTTCTCACATTCAAGACAGTCATAGGACTTCTGTCTAGTGTGTATCCGCTGATGGTCAATTAGAGATAAGCTCGGAGTAAATGCTTTCCCACATTCATTACACTCATACAGCTTTTTTTCTGGTGTTGAGTTCAAAGGTGCTCAGCCAGGTGTATGCCCTGGCTGAAGGCTTTTCCACATTCATTGCATCAGAAAGGCTTCTCTCTCCAATATGAGCTGCCTGGTGGTGAATAAGAGATGAGTTCTGTCTGAAGGTTTTCTCACATTCACTGCTCATAAAGGGATTTTCTCCTGTATGAAATCTCAGGTGTTTTATCAGAGATGAGTTCTGGCTGAAGGTTTTCCCCACACTCATGGCATGAACAAGGTTTGTCTCCAGTGTAAATTATCTTGTGCTGAATAAGCCCTGAAAGGCAATTGAAAGTTTTCCAGCAGTCAAGACACCTATAGGATTTCTCTCCTGTATGAATCTATATGTGATGAGTGAGGAAGGAGGCATCTTTAAAGACCTTTAAAGGTCTTCCCACACTCATGGCATTCATAGGGCCTCTCTCCAGTGTGGATCCTATGATGGTGGGTCAGGTGTGTCCTACAGCTGAAGGCCTTTCCACACTCATGGCACTCATAGGGCTTCTCCCTGCTGTGGATCTGTGTGGTGAGTCATATGTGTGCTCTCATTGAAGGCCTTCCCACATTCACTGCATTGATAGGGCTTACTCTCCTGGGTGGATTCTCTAGTGGTCAATGATGACCTCTGGATGAAAGCTTTCTCACTTTCACTACATTTAAAGGGTTTGTCTCCTATATCAGATCTTTGATGCTTTGTAAGAAATGAGCTTTGATGAAGACTTCCCCATATTCCTTACATATAAAGGGTTTTTCTCCATTATGAATGTCCTAATGCCGAATTAAGGTGGAATGGTCACAGAAGGACTTCCCATACTTGCTACAAAGTCACAGTTTCTTTTCTGCACTAGAGCCCTGCTGAATAATCAGGTTTAAATTTGATGTCAGACTCCCTACATGTGTATCACATGTAAGGAGATTTTCTCCTGTAGGAATTCCCTATTGTGAAACAAGAATTAGCTGCAGACTGAAGCATCCCTCGAAAGCACTGCATTTAGAGGTAGTGACCTCCTATAAGATGCGCTTCTTCAATATGACTCCTTGTCCTGAATGTCTCTCTAAGTAGTCCTCACATACCCAATTCTCATGTAACACAGAGTCCCAGGGACCATTCTTTTTTTATTTAAAATTTTTTTTTATTTTTATATAAACATATAATGTAACCCCATCACCCTCTCCCAACACCCCTCCTCCCATCCCCCTCAGTTTGTTTTATAACATTAAGAGTCTCTTTTGGTTTGTCTCCCTCCTGATCCCATCTCGTTTCATTTATTCTTTTCCTACCCCCTTAATCCCCACCCCTGTTGCATCTCCACTTTCTATGCAGCCATCAAAAGAAATGAAATCTTGCCATTTGCAACGACATGGGTGGGACCATTCCTTTTAGTCTTTCTATAGTTGCTCCCTGGGATGAATGTTCTTCAAAAATGTCTTGCTGGGAAGTTGATTCCTTAGCCTCAGGTCTGGTTTCCCAATCTGAAAGCAATACAAAAGTGGCATTTGGGCCAGGGACATGCAATGAAAAACTACCTCTAAGGCATACATGCTGTCAACAATGTTTTGAGTCACCTCTGTAGTTTCAAAAAGGGATTAGAATTATCATATGGTTCCACTCATATATGGACTATAAGAAATACTGCACAGGATCATAGGGGAAGGGAGGGAAACAGAACAGGAGGAAATCAGACGGACACAAACCATGAGAGACTCTGGACTCCAGGAAACAAACTGAGGGCTGCAGAAAGGGAGGTGGATGGGGAGATGGGGTAACTGGGTGATGGGCATTAAGGAGGGCATGTGATGTAATGAGCACTGGGTGTTATATACAACTAATGAATCATTGCACATTATACTGAAAGTAAAGATGTACTATATGTTGGCTAATTGAATTTAAATTTAAAAATATAAAAAGGGGGGATTAGAATAGAGAGGTGGACAAGCACACAAATGAACAGATAACACAAATGGTACATAACATCAAAAACTAATGATGTACTCTATGGTGACTAACATAACATTAAAAAAAAGAAAGAAATGCTGAGGAGAATGCTATGATCTGAATGTTTGTGTCCCCACAAAATTCATATGTTGAAACCTAATGCCCGGAGTGATGGTATTAGGAACTGGGGCTTTTGAGAAATAATTAGGTCATGAAGGTAGAGCCCTCAGGAGTGGGATTAGTAGCCTTATAGAAGAGATCTGGAGAGGGGATCCTGGGTGGCTCAGTGGGTTAAAGCCTCTGCCTTCGGCTCAGGTCATAATTCCAGGGTCCTGGGATCGAGCCCCACATCGGGCTTTCTGCTCAGCAGGGAGCCTGCTTCCCCCTCTCTCTGCCTGCCTCTCTGCCTACTTGTAATCTCTGTCTGTCAAATGAATAAAATTTAAAAAAGAGAGATCTGGAGAGCTCTCTTATCCCTTCTGCTGTGTGAGGGCATAGTGAGAAGAGAGCTATCTATGAACCAGAAAGAGGGCTCTCACTAGAACCTGAATCTGCTAGTGCCTTTGTCTTGGACTTCCAGCCTCTGGAACTATGGGAAATAAATGTTTGTTTTTTATAAGTCACCAAGTCTGTGGTATTTTGTTGTAGCAGCCCGAAGTGACTAAAACAGAGAGCTTCACTAGGCCATAGGAAAGCTGGGAAAGAAAGCCATGGGAAAGGCTATAGAGAAGGATTGAAGATAATGAGTAACCAGAGAAGATGATCCCAGGACTCAGCCTGGGAGGACTGGGAGATATGGCGATTGTGCTGGGCTGAGTCTCTTTCTGTGTTCCTAACTATTATCTCGGATCATTTACTAATGGCCTCTTGGGTGGTTTCCTTCTCTCCAGTCTCTCCTGATTTATCATGATAAATCTTGCATATTGTCAGTAAGAAAACTAAAAACTCACAGGTTAAAATACAGGTAGTATTTTCCTCTCTTATTCTAGTGGATAGTTACTTTTGTCTGAAAAGGGAGCATACAGAAAGATGCTGTGAATTTGCTGATTAAAATTTTGGAACATGTTTTTTTTTCCTTTATTTTATTTTATTTTTCCAATGTTCCAAGATTCATCGTTTATGTACCACACCCAGTGTTCCAGACAACATGTACCCTCCTTAATACCTACCACCAGGCTCACCTAGACCCCCCTCCTCCCCTCCAAAACCCTCAGTTTGTTTCTCAGAGTCCACAGTCTCTCATGCTTCCTCTCCCCCTCCAATTTCCCCCAACTCACTCCACAAGTAAGTGAAACCATATGATATTGACTCTCCCTGCTTGACTTATTTCACTCAGCATAATCTGCTCCAGTCCCGTCCATGTTGATACAAAAGTTGGGTATTCAACATTTTTGATGGCTGAGTAATATTCCACTGTATATATGGACCATATATTCTTTATCCATTCATCTGTTGAAGGACATCTTGGGTCTTTCCATGGCTTGGCAGTTGTGGCCATTGCTGGTATTAACATTGGGGTGAGCATACTTTATAATACAACAATAGACATCTCTTGGCAAAGAACAAAGAGCTTATCTGCAAATGACTTTTATAATGTGTCAATTTACAGGAGATTCATCAAACTGATAAAGAATTCTAAATACAGAGAGAAAATTGATGGTTGACAGAGTGAAGGGGGGTGAAGACACTTCAGAGTATTTCTGGAATCTGGCCACCTCTCACCCCCTCCTTGGCCACCCCTCTGGTCCAAGTCACCTAGACTATTGTAAGAGCATCCAAACTGGTCACTCTGCTTCTGTTTTATTCCCCAACATACCCTCCTTACAATAGCCCAAGAGATTTTTCTTAAAATGTTGTGGCAGATCATGTCACTTGTTGGCTTAAAACACTTCAGCAGCTTCCCCTCTGGCTCGGGGTCAAAGTTGAGGTCTCTACAATGCTGTAGAAGACTCACTACATCATGGCCGCCGGGAAGCTCTTGAACTTATCTCCTTCCACTCTCACCTGCACTCCCTCTTCTTCAGTCCCACTAACCCCATTTTTTTTTTGCTATAACATATAAGATGCTCTCTTTCTGCAGGACCTTTGTCTGGAATTTCTGAAATATAGTTGTGTGCTTCCCCCACCCCCAAAATTATGTCTTCGCCTCATTTTCAGACTGTGGTTACAAACCAGTCAGTTCCCTTTCTTGAGCAGCTGATTAAGTCTGTACTCCGGCTATTTCCAATATCATGCTCTCACGCTCCAGGCCACCTGCCTTAATCATGCTGGGGCCAGGTACCAGACAATTAAGGATAGCCATTATGCCCTGGAACCTAGAAAATAATGTACATTAGCGAATCCACAAAGATTCCACAAAATCTAGTTAACTTATCCTAATAACCATACCATAACTGCTCCCTAAAGTTCCAGCTTGCTGTGAGGGTTTCTCTGACTGCCTATGAAAAACTTCAGCTCCCAGGCCTGGCACTCCATCTCCCCTCTCTATTTTTCTTCAACCAGTTGCCAGGCATCATATACTTGTGTCAATTGTCTGCTCCCATTCAAATAGCACCTCTATGAGGGCAGAAGTTTTTGCCCCATAGTAAATGTTCAATAAATAGTTGTTGAGTAAATGAGTGAGTGAATGCATGAGTAAATAAAATGCTAAGAGGAAAGTAGAGAAATAGCAGAGATACTTAAGCCTTAAATGAGTTATGGCTGCAAACACACGCACGCGCACGCACGCGCGCGCGCGCACACACACACACACACACACAAATAAAAACAGCCGTAAAATTTCCCAGCAAAACAAGCCCCCAAGGACTTTTTAAGCCATATGTGAAACAAGTTGTCCAAAGCCCCTCTAGTAAAAGGTCTCTGTGGTTCACACAGTAGTGCTTACCAGATATCCTATTTGCTCTTTAAAATTTCCCAGTCCCTCTCTCCCCCACCTGACCCCACGCAACTAGGAACAGCCATATGATCAGTGCTGGCCTGTGGACCATAAATGGGTGCTTTGTTCTTTGAGTATGAGGAGGTCATGAGTTCCAGAGGATGAAGTTATAAAGTAGGTGGAGTCCCTCCATTAGTCAGGGCCTCTGTTGACCTGTGATGAACATGAAGCATGGGCTTTATTTTTTTTAAGATTTTTTTTATTTCACACACACACACACACACACACACAGAATGTATGCACAAGCAGGAGGAATGGGAGAGGAAGAAGCGGACTCCCAGCTGAGCAGGGAGGCCAATGTGGGGCTCCATTCCAGGACCCCAAGATCATGACCTAAGCCAAAGGCAGACGTTTAGCCGAATGAGCCACCCAGGCATCCCTGAAGCATGGGCTTTAAAAAGGAAGGTTTTGTGATAATAAGTCACTAGGGCTGGAGGCTGTCAATTTTGTAGCATAACTTGTCCTATCTTGAACAGTCCCCATAGTCTGTTGTTAGGCATCTGGTCTAATGGGGCTACTGATTTCTATGTATGTTATATGAATATCTATGGATGGTATCATTTGTATGGTTAATAGATATTATGTTTTAATTATATTCAATTATATTGAATTATATTGAATAGATATTCATATATTTTTTCTCTTGGGAGGTAATATGCATGGTGGTTAAGGGTCTAGTCTTTGGCACTAGACTGCCTGGGCTTCTGTCTAGCTTTTCCACTTACAGTTTTTACTCTCTGTCCTCCTTAATTTACCTGAATAATGGAAATGAAATCTAGGTTCATAACGATTAAGAGTTAAAACATGTACCTTGTACACTTGGAGAGGAATGTGAGGCAAATCTCCTCCTGAACCTGATACTCATTGTCACTTGCAGATCATTCTCCTCTCCCCTTCCCTAAAAACACAAAAATTTGACCATCCTGTCATCACACTCTGCTAGCTTCTACCCTTCCCTGCTGCAGTCATTGATAACTCTAGGTCAGTAGCTCTCTTTGTAGTCTATAGCTCCTGGATGAATGTTTGTTCTCCTCTTCAAGCCATGAAGGGGGTTTGTTTATCTTTCTCTCTATCTGCTGTTTATCTTTCCTCTTCCTTTCCTGGCCCTGAAGTGTTACAGTTCCCAGGTTTCCCTTCTCTTCCCTGTGTTTACTTCACAGTATACTCTCCCTGAATAATGTCATCCTGGCTTCAACTATGACTTTTAACAATGTCTTCCAAATCTTTGCCTCTAGCATCTACCTCTCTCCCAAGCTTTAGATACAAATTTCTAAGACTACTGAGAATTCCATGAGCATCTTATTTTTAGTGTATCCAAAAACCAAACATTATTTCCCTTACTATTCTTGAAATCTTTTCTAAAAAAGGAAACTCCTCAACTGCATCTCTTTTCTGCATGCTTTGCAACTGTGCATCTTCATTGCTAGGATTTCTTTAATTTAAATTTAATCCAACAAATATGTAACAAGCATCCATCATGGTGTCACACTTCATCCAATTCAATCCCAAACCTGTAGGCTGCCTCTTGTATACCTGGCCCAGGAGAACAAAAATGAGAAATAAATAGCCCTGCTCCATCTTGTGTGTGGGGGAGGGGAGAGAAAGAGAGACAGAAAGTATATATAGTCAAGTTACTATAGCACAATGCTGAATTAAGTACTCTGAGGAACCTGAGGGAGCGAATCTATTAGAAGAGAGATCAGTAGATCAGAAAAAGTTTCACAGAGGAAATCTGAATTGGGTCTAGAAGGATTGATAGGGGTGTGTGTGTGTGTGTGTGTGTGTGTGTGTGTGTGTGATTATAAATATGTGTGAGAATGTGCATGTGAGAGAATGAGTATGATTTATGTGGAAGAGGTGTTTATGCATGTGTGTGAGAGAATATGTGTGCATGAGTATGCATGTATATGGCTTCTGTGCATGTATGTGAAGGTACAAGTGTGTGCGTGAGTGTATGCAGTGTGTGTGTATGTGTAGGCATCTGTATGCAAATAACAATGTATATGTGACAGAATGTGTGTACGAATGCAAATGACTGGTGTGAATGTGTATGAGTGCATGTATGTGAGAGCATTTGTGCATGAGACTGGGTGAGCATGTGTGTTGAGGATGGGCATATATGCATGTATGTGTGAGTGTGTGTGAGAATGTATGAGTGTGTAAGATGTATATGAATGCTGTGATTGTGTACTGTGAGTGCACATAGGCGAGAACATATGTGTGTGAGAGTAAATGAGTCCATGTGAGTGCGTGTGCATGGGCAGCTAGCATATATGTATTTATGTGTTTAAGAATGTATGTGAAAATATGTGTGAAAGAATGGATGTGTGTGAATGTGTGCAGAATATAGCTGAGAGAGAGAGAGAGAGAGTGTGTGTGTGTGTGTGTGTGTGTGTGTGTTGGGGGGTTTGGGGCAGGGCAGAAGAGGAATTTCAAACAGACAGGAGCCTGAATGAGAACAGAGCCAGAAAGAATCAAAGGTGACTTCCAGTCATCTTTTATTCTTTCTTCTCTTGACTTGGCATTACCAACATAGCACCAGCCTCACCTCAGGCCTCTTCTCTACAGTCTCACTACCACAGGTCAGGCTCTTCTTGTTTGTCACTACTAGAAAATGACCTAATCAACTGATTTCTGTGATTCTACTCTCCCCTCTAGACATTGAGCTAAGGCTTTTGATTCCAAATCTTTAGGCAACGTTTTCTAAAATACAATAAAGATGTTACAGCAATGCCAGATTGCCATAAAAGTTTCTAAATTCTTGTTTTCTGTTTCTGTATTCATCTAATCATGGACTGACACCAAAGAGCATATGGCCTGATACCAATCTGTGGAACTCTCTCTGAGTAGGGCTCTTCTACACAGTGGGACAGAGCTTAGCAAAGCCTGGTTGCTCTGAGGTATAATAAAAAAGAAAAATAAAGAGACTGGGTAACTAGCAAAGTAGGGTTGAGTGCTGTATTTAACTAGTAAAGTAGCATGAGTATAGCGTTTTGACTGCTTACCAGCCAACATGCAATGGACAGTGTCAAACCAGTAGAAAAGACCTAACAAACTGGAAGGTATGGATATTGGTGATGTAGTGTACTTTTTTTATTTTGAAGATTTGTTCTGTCTGTTGTTCTATTGAGAATTGTATTATTTACTTAAAGTTAAAAATGAACAAGTTTAAGGGAAGCTAGTGAAGAATATATATACGACCCAGCAGTTGCACCACTAGGTATTCACCCCAAAGATACAAATGTAGTGATCTGAAGGGACACATGCATTGGAATGTTTATAGCACCAGTGTCCACAATGGCCAAACTATGGAAAAAGCCCAGATGTCCATCGACAGATGAATGGATGGAGAAGAAGTGGTATATATACAATGGAATACTATGCAGCCATCAAAAGAAATGAAATCTTGCCATTTGTAATGACGTGGATGGAACTAGAGGGTATTATGCTTAGCGAAATAAGTCAATCAGAGAAGGACAACTATCATATGATCTCCCTGATATGAGGAATTTGAGAAACAAAACAGAAGATCATAGGGGAAGGAGGGGAAAATAAAACAAGATGAAATCAGACGGAGACAAATAATAAGAGACTCTTAACTCTAGGGAACAAACTGAGGGTTGCTGGAGGGGAGGTGGGGAGCAGGGATGAGGTAACAGAGTGGTGGGCATTAGGGAAGGACACATGATGCGATGAATACTGGGTGTTATAAGCAACTGATGAATTACTGAACACTACATCTGAAAATAATGACGTACTATACGTTGGCTAATTGAATTTAAATACATTTTTAAAAAAAGAATAATTGGAACTCTGTACTGTCTTTGCAGTGGTTCTGTGAATCTAAAAATCATTTTATTTTATTTTTTAAAGATTTTATTTATTTATTTGACAGACAGAGATCTCAGGTAGGCAGAGAGAGAGGAAGGGAAGCAGGCCCCCTGCTGAGCAGAGAGCCCAATGCGGGGTTCGATCCCAGGACCCTGGGATCATGACCTGAGCCAAAGGCAGAGGCTTTAACCCACTGAGCCACCCAGGTGCCCCTAAAAATTATTTTATTTTTTTATCTCACATAGCATTATTTTATTTTTGTTTTTATTTATTTTTTTAAACTTTATTTTGTTTTTTCAGTGTTCCAAGATTCATTGTTTATGCATCACACCCGGTGTCTTCTCTACATTGATTTTTTTTATTATGTTAGCCAGCATATAGTACAACATTGGTTTCTGATGCAGTGTTCAATGATTCATTAGTTGTGTATAACAGCCAGTGCTCACCACAACACTTGCCTTCCTTAATACCATCACCTGGTTGCCCCATCCCCCCCCCCCCCTCCCCTCTAAAATCCTCAGTTTGTTTCCCAGAGTCCATAGTCTCTCATGGTTCATCTCCAACTCCAATTCCCCCCCTTTCATTTTTCCCTTCCTTCTCCTAATGTCTTCCATGCTATTCCTTATGTTCCACAAATAAGTGAAACCATATGATAATTGACTCTCTCTGCTTGACTTAGTTCACTCAGCATAATCTCCTCCAGTCCCGTCCATGTTGATACAAAAGTTGGGTATTCATCCTTTCTGATGGCTGAGTAATATTCCATTGTGTATATGGACCGCATCTTCTTTATCCATTCACCTGTTGAAGGGCATTCATCTGTATCTTTGGGGCAAATATCAGGTAGTGCAATGGCTGGGTCATAGGGTAAAATAAAAAGTCTTTTTTAAGGAATATTCAGAAGCTATTTTAGCTAATAAAAAAAATAAATTTTTGCAATTAGTGGAATGGTGTGTTTCTGGGATTAATAATTTTTTTATTCTCAATGTTGACTAAATATCAAATTATTTTGACTTACCCCCCCCTCCTCACCTTGTGAAAAGGAGGGTATGATATCAATCTTGCAGGAGTACTGGCTGAATGAAAGTCACACATGCAGTTATTTGGTGGTCAGCACACATCACAATTTGCCTGGTTTACTCTGGTTGTCCTAGAGTTCCATCCAATTTAGCCTTCTAGCATTCTCTAAACTACCCTAGTTTGGACAATAAATTGTAAAGCTACTCTTGGTAGTTATCACAGAGAAGATAGCCAATACATGTTTGGATAAATACAAGATTCCCCATGACGCCTATCACTGGGTATATAGTTAGTTAGGCTAGGGGAAAAAAGTCCCTTACCAAAGTATTGTTATCCCCAATTCCCATATCACCTTAGGCGACATATCTGGGGGAAAATCCACTATCTCTCAACCACTCTTCTTGTGTATCCTGAAAAATTCCCAACTCCCTGCAAGTACATCAAACTCTCCCACCCACTACCTTTCTCAGTTGCAATCATCTTCCAAAACCTGCCCCCGTCACTTCCTACTCCCATTCAGAGTATAGGCCCTGACTTCCTGTGTTTCTCCCTATTTCTATGTCTATTGTTACTTTTGGGAATTTCATTATCCTTATGGATTCCCATTCCCTACCTGGCCTTGCAGTATCCTGACCACCTCAGTCCAACTATCTTTCCCTAAACCCCATCTTAACCACTAATTCCCAAGGTCACAGCCTTCTCATCACCTGGTTGTTATGAATAACTGCAGTGTCTCCAAATTCTTGGTTTCTTTTTTTTTTATTTTTTTAGATTTTTTATTTATTTACTTGACAGACAGAGATCACAAGTAGGCAGAAGAGGCAGGCAGAGAGGAGGAAGCAGGCTCTCTGAGGAGCAGAGAGCCTGATGTGGGGCTTGATCCCAGGACCCTGAGATCATGACCTGAGCCAAAGGCAGAGAGGCTTTAACCCACTGAGCCACCCAGGTGCCCCCAAATTCTTGGTTTCAAGCACTCTGTTCTCTAATTACCACCTCTTTCTATTTAGCCATTAATCTATTCCTTTTTTCACCATCCATCACACCCAGCACACATGCATGTGTACACACATGTGCCACATTCACATGCCTCCCCCCAACTCCATGCCCACATTTCCCTATTTATCCAGTTAGATGTTATGGTCCATTATCTGTAGTGGGCTGATATCCAAGGTCTATAAAGAACTCCTCAAACTCAACACATACAAAACAGATAAGCATGTCAAAAAATGGGCAGAAGACATGAACAGACACTTCTCCAAAGAAGACATACAAATGGTTAACAGACACATGAAAAAATGTTCATCATCATTGGCCATCAGGGAGATTCAAACCAAGACCACATTGAGATACCACGTTACACCAGTCATAATGGCCAAAAGCAACAAGACAGTAAACAATGTGTGTTGGAGAGGATGTGGAGAAAGGGGAACCCTCTTACACCATTGGTGGGAATGCAAGTATGTGCAGCCACTTTGGAAAACAGTGTGGAAATTCCTCAAAAAATTACAAATAGAGCTACCCTATGACCCTGCAATTGCACTACTGGATATTTACCCCAAAGATACAGATGTATTGGAAAGAAGGGTCATATGCACCCTAGTGTTCATAGCAGCAGTGTCCACAAAAGCCAAACCATGAAAAGAGCTGAGATGCCCTTCAACAGACGAATGGATAAAGAAGATGTGGTTCATATATACAATGGAATATTACTCAGCCATCAGAAATGATGAATACCCAACTTTTGTATCAACATGGACAGGACTGGAGGAGATTATGCTGAGTGAAATAAGTCAAGCACTGAGAGTCAATTATCATATGGTTTCACTTACTTGTGGAGCATAAGGAATAACATGGAGGACACTGGGTAAAGGAGAGGAGAAGTGAGTTGGGGGAAATTGGAGGGAGACGAACCATGAGAGACTGTGGACTCTGAGAAACAAACCAAGGGTTTTGGAGGGGAGGGGAGTTGGGGGATGGGTGAGCCTGGTGGTAGGTATTAAGGAGGACATGTATTGCATGGAGCCCTGGGTGTGGTGCATAAACAATGAATCTTGGAACACTGGAAAAATAAAATAAAATAATTTTAAAAATAATAATTTTGGTAGAAAAAATAAAGTTAAATTGCTATTAGAAACAAACAAACAAATAAATAAATGTTATGGTCAATCCTGTAACTGCTCCTTTGCCAACACTTAGTTTCTTTGCACCTTCTCCTTCCAGTGCCCTTCTTTATCTAAAGCTCCATGGCTTCCTGAAATCTGGAACAAGGCTGCCTTCCAGCTGTACTCGAAGAGCTGAATGTTGTTGGGGCATATATCTCTCCAGTGCTGAATGGCTTAAACTTAATGGCCCTTTTCCTGGTATTATACTAGTCCCTCTCTCTAAATTACTCTTCAACAGTATCTCCTCTTAGCAAAATTCCAAACTCTCAACTAATGACCTTGCCCCATACTTCACTGTGAAGACAGGTGCAATCTTCCAAGATTCATGTCATCCTCCCACTATTACACCTACCCACTGCCTGTGTCTGTGTCCCTATTTCCAGCCCTGACCTGATGACAATAAATGAACTGTCTCTGCCTCTAAGGCCAACATACATCCCTTCCCACCTCCTAGAAGTACATGCTCATGCCCTTTTCCCTTCCTTTTCACTGCATCATTACCTCCTATCTTTTTATCAAATCTATTCCATCAGCACACACACATTTTCTTTATCTCACATCCTTAGAAGGCTCCCTTTGTCTTCATGTTACCCTTTAATTACAGCCCTGGTTCTCTGTACTCCTCATCAAAACTCAATAAAGTCACCTGAACAATTTTTCTCTTCTTCCTTCACTCACTCCACGGGGACCACTTGAACTTCTGGTAGTGGTGGAGGGAATGAAAATGCACTAAGGAAAGAGGAAGCACATGGACCACAGGAGGATGGCCTCAGCCTTATGAAGTCCCAGGCCTTCAGAGTCAGCAGGATACGGTGATATTTCTTCATTGTACAAATGGGGAAACTGAGGCCCAGGGAGGAAATGGACTTACTCTATGTCCCACAATGATGGGACTGCATTGCTAGAACTGAAACATGTTCATGTTCCTAGTTCTCAAATATACCAGGCTGCTTTCAATTACTTTTTAATTTAATTTAATTTTTTCAGTGTTCCAAGATACATTGTTTATGTACTGAACTCAGTGCTCACTTCAATTATTATAGTGACTTCTTTCATGGTTTTCATGGGTTTTGTCCAACAGTAATAACACAAAATATTATATGTAAAAGAATTTAAACAGTCCAGATTTATGTAGGATAAAATATAATAGCACACCACAAACCTCTTATAGTCCCACATACTACCTCCCTCTCCTCAGTGGTACCCACTGTCAATGATAAGGCCAAAAAGAGTCACACTCCACTGAACTGCCTCTGGAGAGTTTGCTGTACTTTCTCAGATTCATCTGCCCTGGATGTGAACTTGCCTTGGGCCAGCCCCTCTCAGACTGAGAGATCACTCTTCCAAACCTACCACTTGGCTCCATTTTATTGTTCATGGAAGTGTCTTGGGTTATTTTGTCCTGAGGAACTTCACTATGTCCCAGAAAGACTCCTCAGTTTAGAAATGACCCTTCCCCCAGTCCCTGTGATCTTGATAGCTTCCTCCCTCACCCTTCCTCTCACATCTCTGTTCATAAATGATAACCCCATCCCTGTGGTAGTCCATGCTAGAGGCCTGGGACTAATTTCTTATATCTCCTTCTCTCCCTTATACCCTTATACACCCACTTTTACTCTGTCCCCAAGTTCTGTCCATTTGTCTTCCAGCAGTCTTCCAAATCTACCAACTTCTATCTCCACGGCTACATCCTAAGTCCAAGATGCCACTATCTTTAGCCTAGACTACTGACTGCATTCATCTCCTATTTGGTCCTCCTTTGACCTCTCTTTCCCCCTCCGTTTTTGTTTCCCAAGATAGCTAGAGAGATACTTTAAAAAGTAAATCCAAGCCTGTCACATCCATCTCTGGAAAGATGCCAGGCAGGGGCTTCTTAACACCCTTGGAAATAAATCTTGACTTCTTTCCATGGCCTTCTGCCTCACTGTCTCAAGTGCCCATCTGACCTCACCTCATGCTGATTTCCCTATTTACTCTGTTCCAACTACTCAGATCTCCCAGTTCTAGGGACATACCAAGCTCTCATATGTGTGCTATTCCTTCTTTTGGGAGCATTCTTCTTCAGGTGCCCAACTCCTCTTCATCCCTCAATTCTTCATCCAA
Organism: Taxidea taxus jeffersonii; assembly: GCA_003697995.1. Lineage (NCBI taxonomy): Eukaryota > Metazoa > Chordata > Mammalia > Carnivora > Mustelidae > Taxidea > Taxidea taxus. The sequence continues at coordinate 18,449 of ML101976.1, read as the reverse complement.
TACCTCTGTTTCAGGATATGTGGTAGGAAGATTTATTTGATCACAGGTCTCCCTTCCCTCCCTGTCTTTGCCATGGTTCGCTGTAGGTAGAATACACTTCCATGTCCCTTTGGGCTTTGATCCATGACTTGCATTGGCCAACAAAATGTGAATGGGCATGAGGTACACCAAGTCCAGCCAGAGACCTTGATGTGATTGCATGGTTTGGTTTGTCCTCTTTCACCCCTTCCCTCGACCATGGGGAGACTCTGCCTTACTCAAGTAACCACTGCTCTTTTCATCTGAATCCCAGAATGAGAAGAAACATGGAGCAGGCCTAAAGCCATGTCCACAAATTGATGCACATCACAACTGACCCAAAGGCCTGTGCCTGAGAAATAAATGTAAGCCACCAAGGTTTGGGGACTGAAGTATTCCAGCAAATGCTGATTAATGCCTTGGGTTAGAAGCACTTACTCAAAACTAGAGAATGAAGTGAAAGTCTAGATAGATGAAAAGTGAGACACCCAGCTTCATTTCCCATCCAGTTGCCAGACCACTGGCAATAAGGTGAATATCTCCCAGGGAAAAGATAAAAAAGGATTTCTCCATCAAGAAAAAAATGGGGGGGGGACTAAGTCAAGAGAAAAGACCTGCAGACACTAGCCAGGAGAAAATCCACCATAAGAAAGCCAGTTTACCTTCTTGTTACTCCACAACCATGGCCTCCGGTGAGTAGGGCTCTCTGACCCCCATTCACATAGAATTTCCAATCAGTTCCAATCCATTTTTAAGGGCCTCACTCTTTTCCTCTAACAAAAAAATGTACCAAATGTTCATTTTGAAGTGGGAAAGATGTGAATGTTCATCAAAAGAGGCTCTTCTGCCTTTGTAAAAGAGGGCTATAGTGTGCAGCTTGGAGCCAGTCTTGTCTCCCTGTAGTGCTTCTGCATTGCTCCATGTCCATTGCCATATGTACCCTGCACAACTCACTATGCTTCCAACCACTCTCTATTTGTCTGGGTTTCTTCTGCACTCATTTTGCAAAAAGCAGTCAGGGGGCCATTCCAAAATACCTATCTGATAATATCACTGCCTGGCTCAGTGGCTGTGCCAAGTGGCTCTGCAATGGCTACCAAACCCCTGCCCATGGTCAATGAAGCCCTTGCCTAGTCTTCCCAGTGCAGCTCCCACTCATCTCCATTTCGCTTGTTCTACTCCAGGAAAGGGGCATAAGCCTTTTTATAACTTGAGAACACCTGTCTCAGAGATTGCACTCTTGTTGTTTCCTTTACTTGTCTAGGCTTTTTTCCAAATCTCCCAAAATTGGGGCTCCTTTTCATCCTTCTCTCATGTTCTAAAAGTGGCATTTTAAACTACCCTGTCTGCGGTAATTCTTCCCCAATGCTTAATTTTCATCTTTTTGTCTTCACATTCACATGATTTGCGATTATATAATTTTTCCCTTTATTTATTGTCTGTTCCCCCCATTAATTGTAAGGACCACAGCAGCAAGCTTCACTATGACATTCACTGTGGAATCCCCAACATCTGGTGCAAGGCTTGGTCCAGAGAAGGCCTTCCAGAAATGACTCTGAATGAAAGGGGAAAGTGGCATTAGTGTTAGAGTACAAAGTGCTTGATGTAAGTACCCTGTCTCTATGTGTGTGGTTGGGGGTAGAAGGGGCGAGCTTATGGACAAATGAAATCTGACTGTTTCTCTACCCCACTGTAAACTTTTCTGCACTCTCTCTGACCATTTCTCTCCCCTGGCCCCACCCCTGAGTCCCTGGGCTGATGACTGACTGCAGCAAAGGCAGAGAGACTGGAGAAACGGGAGAAGACTGGGTCCTATGTGTAGAGCAAGGTTCCTGGAAAAAGTGGGAGGCCAAAGGGGCTGGAAAGAAAGAAATGAAGGAGGAGAAAACTAGATCCACATGGGGAAGGAGAAGGGACCGTTCCCACAGTGGCAGGGGCTCCCTGGAGGAGGCCCCTCGGCCCTGCTAGCTTCTCCCTACCCCCACTGCCCAACGGCCTCAGCACCCCGAGCCCCACAACAGAAGAAACATACTCGGGCCCTCTTCGGGGGTGATGGCAACATGAAGGGGGATCGCTGGCTCTGGCCGAGGTTGGATTGGACGGACTCAGTGGGACAGTACCCTCTGAACTGAGGTCTTGTGGATGTCGGTCCCACCCCTCCGTACTGGAACGACAGAGAACAGGAAGACCCCCTTCCCCTCACACATATCAGCAGCCAGTGTGCACCACTGGGCCCAGAGACAGCCACCAGAGCCCAAGGCCCCTCGGGAAATCCTGGAGAGACAGGGACACGGGGCCGAGGCAACAGGCCCCAACTCCCACCTCTGCGGCTGGAGCCCCAGGGGAGGGAGGAGCTGTCCCAGATCCACCAGGGGTGTGAGTGAGGGGGCAGGGCGGGGGATGGGGGGGGAGGGTCCTCCTCCAAGGGCTATGCCCAGCAAGGCTGAGGGCCTCCAACAACAGGCAACGTGCTTGGCTCTGGGTCAAGAAAGCCCAGCCCTGGGAAAACCAAGTGCAGTCTACGGGACAGGAGTTCCCTGTCTCAAACGGCATGCTCAATGCCAGCTGAGGGGGGAGGAGAGAGGCCTGGCGAGGGACACAGGGTCCCCAGCGTGTATGTGGGCAGTGGCCTGGCCCTGTGGCTTCAAGGCCCTGTGGCCTGACTGGGGTCTTCCTCAGGCCTATTCTGGAGTCCAGTTTCTGCCCCAGGAAGGACCCCAAAGGCTTTGGGATGGGGTGGGCAAAGGTGTCCCCTCAGCCAAGCTCAAACCCACAGGAGGCTCCCCACCTTCTTGTGCAAAACCTCATCTTGCCCCCTGCCCATATGTCCAGGTCCCCTCCCCACTCTAAGGTTGTGCCAAGCCCTTTCAGTCCTGCTTCTTGGTCTCTACCAGGGAGTCTGACTCCCAGGATGGGGTGGGAGTGGAGATGGGGGCATGAGCCTTGCCTGACATGCACCTCATTCCTAAACCACTGATCTGGCTTCCCTCTGGATGTCCCATCTTGCCCAGGGCTTCCACAGAGCCCTAGTGCTAGTCCCTACATCTTGTGGTCTGAGGGCAGCCACAGCACAAGACAGAGGACCTGGGGAGGACACAGGCATTCTCCAAGGTCAGGTAAAATGGGGTTAGAGCCCACATATGCAGGTCCTGTGTCTGGCATGGGGTGTGCTTTCTGGAACAGGGACTTAGTAAGGTGAGCTGAAAGGCCCATTCCAGTTTGGCCTTAAGCCCTCTATTGCTCACTTCCTTTCCATTTTAAGCAGGACCTGGCCACCTTTGCTTGTCATCATGCTTGGACCAGGGTGCCATGTGTGCAACAAGTTTGACCTGGCTGAGAGTAAGCAGGTGTTGTGCACAGACAAATGGTGCGCAAGGAGGTACCCAGCAGGGCCCTGGGGACAGGGAAGGGATGACAACCCAAAAGATGCCAGAAAGATACCCCAATACCTGGCCCAGCAGAAGGCTGGCAACAGGGTCATCCCTAGGAGAAGGATGTGTCGCTGTGTCTAGGAGTGTGCACTTAACTGGAGGCTACAGAATAGTAACTGAGAACTCACTGCCATCGTGTCTTGTGCGCAGGCAGTTGCCATGAATGTGTAGCACATGTATATCCAGACTTTTTCTTTGAGGCTTTAAAAAGACATGCATATTCTTGAGTTTTTGTCCTGATTGCAGAAGCAACACATGTTCACTACCCAGGGAGCATCCATCACTACTACCCACATGTGGTAGGTCCTTCATCCGGGTATTTCCCAGGGCTTTCACCATTACCAACCTACTGTGTGGCCCTCAGCTCTGCTTCCAGGACTGTCACTGCTACCCACATGCCTCAAGGGTCTTTCTGCCATTTCCAGGGCATGGGCTGTGCAGTCTGCCAGCCTGTCCTAGAGTTACAGCACATCCACTGAGGAGCTGTGGGACTTTGAGCAAGTCTCTGAATCTTTCTATACCCAGGGGTCTCATCTGGAGAAAAGGGGTCATAATAGTACCCACCTCCCCCCAGGACTCCTCTGAAGACTCCTGGAGAGAGCACAGGCCCAGCTGCTCAGCCCAGTGCCTGGCATGTAATATGAATTCATGTTACTTTTAGCTGTCTTTTCATAGTTAAGGTCATGCTATCTATGTATACAATTTCATGTTTTGGTTTTTTTCTTTAGCAAAATATTAACCATGTATCCCTGTTCTTTAAGTCTTTATTTTCACATGATTGATTGGTATATTCTATCATATGCTATTATATCTAACACAATGTAATGCTTTTGTAATGTTTCAATTAAATATCTTTTTGCATGACTATTTATTTGCATTTTAGGTGATCTCTTAGAAATATCACTGGAGGGTCAAAGAATAAAAACATCTCTAAGACTGTTGATACAGATTCTCTAGCAGGCCTTTTGGCAAGAAATAGCAATTCGCTTTCCTAATGCCAGCAAATGAAAGTGCCAATTTGTTTTCCCACAAATTATCATTTTTTAAAAAAGATTTTATTTATCTATTTGACAGACAGAGATCACAAGTAGGCAGAGAGGCAGGCAGAGAGAGAGAGGAGGAAGCAGGCTCCCCACTGAGCAGAGAGCCCGATGCGGGGCTCGATCCCAGGACCCTGAGATCATGACCTGAGCCAAAGGCAGAGGCTTAACCCACTGAGCCACCCAGGCGCCCCCAAATTATCATTTTTAATTGTTCTTTCACAAATGGCAAAAGTTATCCTCTCTTTATTTGCATTTTTTGGATGACTAATTATAGTAGGACTTAATACTTAATGGCTTCCTGTATTTCTTCCTGGGTAAATTGCCTGTACCTATTCATTACCCATTTAGCTGCTAGAGAGACTTAGTATTTTTATTTTCAATTTTAAGACTGATTCATATATTAACCTTTTGTCCATTATATTTGTTGCAGATATTTTGTTCCACCTTTCATTTATAGTTTAGTTGTGCTTATGATGGTTGATATAAAGATTTTTTAAAATATTTTATTTTGTTGAATTTATTAAGAGTTTCCATCTGTAATTTCTTTCTACTTTTTTATTGTGTTATGTTAGCCACCATGCAGTACATCATTAGTTTTTGATGTAGTGTTCCATGACTCATTGCTTGCATAAAACATCCCGTGCTCCATGCAATACGTGCCCTTCTTAATACCCATCACCAGGCTCACCCATCCCCCCACCCCCTCCCATCTAAAACCCTCAGTTTCCCAGAGTCCACAGTCTCTCATGGTACATCTCCCCCTCTGATTTCTCCACATTCATTTTTCCCTTCCTTTTCCTAATGTCCTTTGTGCTATTCTGTATGTTCACAGATAGTTAAGCCATATGATAATTAACTTTCTCTGCTTGACTTATTTCACTTAACATAATCTCCTCCAGTGTCATCATGGTTTTTAAGCTCAGAATATTCTTTCTTATCCAGAGAGAATGTAAGTATTCACTGGTATTTTATTCTAATATTTTTCTTTACCGTTAGCCTGTGATCCTTGTTTTAAAAGATTTTATTTATTTATTTGACAGAGATCACAAGTAGGCAGAGAGGCAGGCAGAGAGAGGAGGGGGAGGCAGGCTCCCTGCTGAGCAGAGCAGAGAGCCCGATTCAGGGCTTGATCCCAGGACCCTGGGATCATGACTTGAGCTGAAGGCAGAGGCTTTAACCCACTGAGCCACCCAGGCGCCCTGGCCTTTAATCCTTTTGATATATGTTTTAGAGTATGGCATGTGTTAAGGCTCTGCACTGCTTTTTCCTCCAAATAGCTGAATGTTCTGATACCATCTTTTAATCATCTTTCCATAGTGTTGATTGCTGATTTCCTTTATGTATATTATACATATGTGTGCATATGTATCCTACATACAGTCTCTTTCTTTGGTTTGATTTTTTAATTTTGATGCCACAATGACTTCGTTACTTTGTAACCTAGAGTTCTATTTTGTAGCACTAGCAGAAGTGAAATTATGACATCAAGTGAACTACAAGCAAAAGTATATGAAAAACAATTTGTAAATATCAAGTTTGTTGTGAAGATAACCTAAGTTGGCATGGTGTTAGTACCTAAGTTTTAATTTGTTTTAATGAACAGAGTTGAGCTTTGTACCACATTTTGTCAAGAAACTCAACCTCAGCAAGGAGGCAGGAACTCCCTCCTTCCAATGTACAACCCTGAGGGCCATTACTCTCAGAATTTACTGTCTGAGTTGCCCTATTAGTGACCACATTCAATTATTGCAAGGCAATCACTAAAAGGTCTATGTGTCTTCTAAAGTAAACCAAATGAGTAGCAGTTATGTGAAAGGCACAGTTGGTGAAGGGAAAGGAACAAAGGAGCATTTGGAAGAGGCCTAGTAGTAGGCAAAGCTATCAAAAGTGTAGCACATTATGACAAAGCAAATGTTTTTAAGAAAATCCACACTGTCTAAAATGGCAGAGAGGCATAAGAGAAAAAACAGTGGGGGCCAGTAAATGGGGATCTCCTTAAGGGACAGGGGTCACATGCTGAATACACAGTAGAGGGATTTCACAAATTCAGGAGACATGTTTTGTATAAGGAAAGGCAATAGGAATGAGCATGAAGTTCTGGTTCTGATGGAAGGCAGAGAAAACATGACTTCAAGAGGAAAGGATGAGTTACTGAAGACAGAGAAGATGTAATAATTATGGGGGCAAGAGCATGAGGAGGCATTAGGATGGGCTCCAGAATGCAAGCAGAAGGGTATGCTTCAAAGAGGAAACTAGAAGGAGTAAGACAGTCTAGATGTCCAGGTTAAGGGTCTATGGTTCCCCAGATCCCATCATTAAAAGGGAAACCTGGAGGAACAAATAAGAATAATATAAGAAGTAAAATAAATAAAATAAGAATAAAGTAAGAAATAAGAAACGGCCAACAACACTTGGAAAAAGTTCAAAGTTAAAACTGTTTTGCCCTTTTCAAACTGGCAGAGATTTTTAAAAACTATAGTACATGCTAGCAGGGTGTAGTGATATACACATTGTCATATACCGCTGCAAGAATGTAAACTGGAAAGCTTTTTGATAAGCAACTCATCACACAAATCAAGTACCTTGCACATTCCTGTTTCAGTTATTCTGGAAGGAAAAAAATAGTACCGTAGAGAGATGTTTAAATGCAAGGATGTGCATAACAATGTGAGTATTCACTCTGAAAAGGGAAAAATTAAAATTTCCTACAACAGAGAAATGATTAAATTACATATCTAGATGATGAAATAGTCATTGAAGATTATGGTTTTGAAGAATTTTTAATGATTTGTAAAAATGGTTATGATATAGAAGTAAACAAAACTCAGTATGCCAGGGGTGCCTTGGTGGCTAGATCAATTAAATGTCTGCCTTTGGCTCAAGTCATGATCCCAGGGTCTTGGGATCCAGCCCCAAGTGGTCTGGCTCCCTTCTCGGCAGGGAGTCTGCTTCTCTCTCTCTCTCTCTCTCTCTCTCTGCCCTCCCCTCCCCCCGCTTGGGTTCTCTCTCTCTCAAATAAATAAATAAAATCTTTTTAAAAATCAGTATACAAGTATATGACTATAATCTGTTTACAGTTAATGTATGACTCTAAGTACATACATACTTACATGTGTGCATAAAATATGGAAGGAAACACACTAAAACATTAATAGTGCTTTTCTCTAACAAGTGATTTTATTTGCTTCTTTATACTTTTCTTCTTTTAATTCTTTTTCTGCAAACAACACATCATACTTTTATGATTAAAAGAAACTCTGCCAACAAGAGACATTATCTACAAATTGGGAGGGGAGAAATCCCAGTTTCCTCCAGCCCTAAAGCTTAGAACTGCATGAAAGAATTGAACTCCTATGTAAAACTGCCCAGTGCCTTGGATAAGGAACCAGAAGGGACTTTTGTTCTGGACTGAGTGGGGTGGAACTTGGCTTGGAACAGTAGGGAGGGGGAAGAGATGTAAAAAGCAGGATCATATATCAGCTCTGGAGGGTTCATTCACATACAAGAAGAGGCATATGTCCTACCAAGTGAGCACAGGTAACTGCCACATCTTAATTCAATTGAGATGGAGTGGGAGGAGGGAATAGCACCGGCTGCTCACAGAAGTTGGCTAGCTAGAGCTTGGAGCACCCGTGTCTACCACTTTGTGAACTGGCAAGGGAATTCACACTGGCTTAGATAAATCTGTAAGCCTCTGGAGCCTCTGGAGCCAACCACACAGATATTACTCCTGGCTCAACCACATATTTGCTGTGTGAACTTGGACAAATTACTTCATCTTTCAGGGCCTCCATTACTTTGTTGGTGAAATGATGATGACATCAATGCTAGCTAAGGCTTTCTGTATGATGACCTAAGTTATAGAAAACTATGTATGAGTGAATGCTCTGCAAGTGTTTGCTATTGTTATCATTTGTTGCCATTACCTGCATACTGATTAGAGATGGACCGAAATACAAATAGTAAATACTAAGGAGCTCATTTCTAAAATGGAGAAAGTCATCAGTCTGTCAGGGAAGCCCAGAAGGACTAAAAACAAGAAACTAGACACTTAGGTGAAAATGAGGTAGTTAAAGGGAACCCCCACAGCCCAGCATCATCAATCTTCCTCATGGGCCTGGGGAACTGTTTAGAAAATGTTGTTTAAGACCAAATCAACTATATTCTGCATTTGGTTAAAAGTGAGTCAGGACTGTTGTGAGTTTAAGGGAAGAATATATTTTAGATGACTTGAACTTCACCATTTGCCCCATCAAAACACTGCAAGGAATTTATCCAGAGGAGCCAGCCTGACAGGTATGCAAAGATATAGCACTGGTTTTGGTGTTGTACAGAATAATGAAAACCTGGAAACAGTCTCCTTATCAATTGTGGATTGGGGTAGATATAGCTTATGACATGCTGCTAAAGTGGAATGCTATGCAGTCATTAAAGGGGATGAATTTCCATGTATACCTATATATGTGCTGACACGGAAAGCTGCCCACAATACATTATTGAAGGCAAAATAGCAGGTAGAGGATCACAGCATGCACTTTAGAGTAGCTGCATCGCCACATGTACTTGTGCAGAAAGGGATTAGAAGAATGCTTCTAGGGACGCCTGGGTGGCTCAGTTGGTTAAGCGGCTGCCTTCAGCTTGGGTCATGATCCCGGCATCCTGGGATCGAGTCTCACATCGGGCTCCTTGCTCCGCGGGGAGCCTGCTTTTCCCTCTGCCTCTGTCTGCCTCTCTGTCTGCCTGTGCTTGCTTGCTCTCTCTCCCTCTCTCTCTGTTAAATGAATAAATAAAATCTTTTTTAAAAAAAGAATGCTTCTACAAAGGTAGATAGTGATTGTCTCTGGAAGGTAGGATTTCAAGACATTTGTGTTTTCTTCTTTATGTCCGTCTCTATTTTTAAAAATTTCTGGAATGAGCATGTATTATCTTTGCCATAGGGAAACCTGATTGGGTAAAAAAAAAAATCTTTTGTCAAATGAATGAATGTCTTTAAACACACACACACACACACACACCAAAGTGTTAAACCTATTAGAACTCATCCTGGGGCACCTGGGTGGCTCAGTTGGTTAAGCATCTGCCTTTGGCTCAAGTCATGATCGCCAGGTCTTGAGATCCAGTCACACGTCCAGATCCCAGTTCAGTGGGGAGTGTGCTTCTCCCTCTCCTCTGCCTCTGCCTCTCCCCCCTGCTTGTACTCTCTCTGTTTCTGTCTCTCTCTCTCTCTCTCAATAAATTAAAAAAACAAAACAACAACACCCCCACAAAATGCAACAAATTGTTTCCTTTGTCACCCTCCTCCCACTGCTTTCTTTGGGGTCAAGTCATCATTATTAAATATGCTATTCTTTTGACTGGAATGTAAATGTCCTGTGAGGAAGAATGCAGTTAGGAACATCTCACACATAATTATGAATGCTGAATATGAGTAGGTATCAGAGGACAACAAAAACACCACACAACAGTTAGAATTCTGAAAATGTTCATTTTTCTTCTCAGAACTAGAATTGCGAAGTCTATTTCAATCCAGGGCTTTCAAATGGTCGGGGTTCACTTTCTATGAATGGATCAGGAATGAGTACCTCTCCTGGGGGATACAAAATAAACATAAAACTGCTCTTACTGCCAGCAATTGAAAAAGGCCAGCACTCCTTTGCTGACCAGAAGGATATCAACTTACCTGGCTTTCACTCACTCACCTGGACAGAAACCTCATGGCAATTCTCTTTTCAGCATCCATGGTTCCTCTGCTGGCTGTAATTGGGAAATCATGTCTGGTTTGGAAATTGGAATCCTTGATTTTTGGAAAATAAAGGGACTTAACTATTTGTGCTGAATACACAATTGTGTCGCAGAGATCCATTCCAATCACTTGGCCTTCAGGAGGAAAAGGTATTCCAGGACACCCCACAGAGTGGTACCAAGAATATCTCCACAGGGCCCAATCTGACTTCTAAGAAGTACTGGAGGAAAGGAAGGAGGATTAGTGTGGGATAGAGAGTGGGAAACTCTCTCAGCTGCAAGGAACAACTGGCTTTGCCTTCCCAGATAGAATGGAAATCCAGTCATCCCCAGGGGAGTCTGATCTAGGAGATCAGAGGGCAGAGAGACCAAAGTCTCTGAAGCAGCACAAGAAAGTTTACTAACAAAATCATCTGCCACTGGGCTTGCAAAAGGATAGAGAAACAGAAACTATCAGTTTTTGGTTCCCAAGGAAACACAAATTTAAGCCCTGGCTCTCCATCCCTAGCTCATAAGATCCACAAAAGGAATGCTGTCCTTACCTAAGGAGATCAGGGTCCTATATTTTATCAGTGTCCCTTCCTTACGTACATCCCTCTGAGCAGGGTCCAGTTAACTCCCACATTCCTGGCAGAAGTCCGAAGGCACATCTGTAAATATCATACTCTTAAAAGACCCAAACCATTTCTGCTTACCCTGAGCCTCCTTGGGGAAGGCTGGAGTTGGTAGCATTGTAGGAAGAGAAGATGGACAGGAAGGTCTTCTCTGCTCCAAGTCCAATGCCTACTGAGCACCTAGTATGTGTCTGAGTGCTTTACTTCGTGAAAACTATAAAAAAGAGAGACACATCTCTCTCAAGAAGAAAGTAATTTAATCAAAAAGAAAAGAGTTCAAGCAGATTCCAATGAGCCTATATATGCTGGGCATGGTATATTGGGAAATTCAGCAGCAAGGAACTGGCTTGATTTGCCCCTCAGTATATGCTGGGGAGTCCCAATTCCAATCCCTTCAGCCCCAGCTCTCTGCCTTTCCAATAAATATTTGTCAGGTGGATAATTAAAACAATTTGAGAACAAAAGCCCTGAGTACAAAGTCAAATGATTAGTTTTATTGTAGAGAGCATAAGGCCTGCTGGAGCAACAGAGAAGGAAGAGAGGTAGGGGTAGTGATGATGGATGACTGAGAGTGGCTTTGTGAAGGAGGTGGTCCTTAAGGGAGGGTGAGACTTGGATGGGACACTTCACACCTTTGGCTCATGGCACCAGAAGTCCTTACAATAGCAGTTCAAGTTATTGCTTTGCAGTGAGGGATCCCCACTGCCAAAACTTCTGCTGGATTACTTCAACTGTCTTATAACTGGATTTCCTGCCACCTCTAATCTCACATTCTACCATTCCATTGTCTATACCAGAATGGCCATTTGAAATAACATAACATAATAAAAAATTTTTAAAACGTTTTTAAAATTTTGTTAAAAAGAATAAATAAATAAATAAATAAATGCACACCTAGGCACAGTACACTTCTTTTAAAAAAAAATCCTCTGCAGAGGAGCAGTGTGCACTCCTTCTAAGATGAAACCACATTCATTCGGGTGGTATTCTAGACCTTTGCCAACGTGGACCTGATGTACCTGTCTGGCCTCATCTCCTACTCCTGCCCACATAGACTCCATACTCCAGGAAAATAATCCTTTTCACTGTTTCTGAATGCAGATGTCATGCTCTTTGAAGTTTCTAGTGCTTTTGTAGTTGCTTTCAAACACATTCACATTCAAAGGTAATTACTATCTGATCTTCAAAACACCCTAACGGTCTTCTTGGGGATTTAAAACATCTAGAACCTCATAATTACACGTATAAGTGGAAAAGGTGATATAATGACAAAAATACATACACAAACGGTACAAAGATTAGAAGGAAATGCACAAATGTGAGATAAGTCTTGCTGAATAATAGAATTATAAACAGTTTCTTCTCTTCTACAAGAAGAAATATTTTAGTGTTGCCACAACATATTTTTTACTAATTAAAAAAAACAGCAAGCATTAGTATACCAAATGATGGGAGGCTTTAAGGTAAAGAATTTGCTTTGCGGACAATTATTCAAGTGAAAGAGCAGAGTAGGCTGGATTTACCCCCAGACACCATCATGGAAGAGAAGAGTTTTGACTTAACGGTCGGAGGGAATGGCCTGAACCACATCACAACAACTAGAAGGAGCAGAAGACACAGCCAATATTGCTGCCTATAAAAGGAGGGTCAGAGACTAGAATGGGCTGGCTCTGGGAGAGCAGGCAAATGGATGGAAGTCAGACAACTCATAGACAAGAGATAATATGACCATAATCGGTGCCTAATGGCCACCAATTATCTAGAAATAGCATATGGCTGGTACTTGAGAACATACTGGCTTTGCTGCAGTAACCAGGGCTGTATTCTTGGGGATGGGGGGAAAGTAGTGAATTCCCAAGGGAATATTATCCTTTGGGAATAGCAGAAGTTTCTGAGGGTGAGAGGAAGCAGGAAGGGAAATACTTGTTGAGTATCTGCACATGCTCAGCACCATGGTCAGAAGTTACATATATGAAACCTTCATAACAACCTTGTGAGGTATATACCTCTTATACACTTTCATAACAGAAATACACTCAGAGTGGTTCTAGAACTTGCCTAGCACCTAGCATTTAAGTGACAGAGTCAATGACTGCCTGTGTGTATTTCTGAGCAACCTGAAAGGGAACACAGACAAACAAAAGTTGATCATATTGAATAGTGAGATCATGGTGCTTTCCTGATGACTTCTGTGTTTCTTAATGTTGTTATAATGTTAAAACAATTTCTTTTGACTGTAAATTAAAAAGGATTGATGGATTCCTAAACGTTCTCCTCCCCCATATCCATTAATGTGATCTGAAGGCCAATTTAACCAATTTAAAGATTAGGATTAAAGTCCCAAAAGGCAACTGTTACAATTTTTCAAGAAATTTTCAGAAAGATAATAAAAGGAAGATTTTAAAAACACAATACAGAAAGCTCTTGAAATGTCAAAAAAGCAATCATTAAACTCTATAATCAATTTTTTTGCAAATAAGAGAATGAAAATATATGACAGTTCCCTGAGAAGCAGCCAAAGGCCAGGGATCTTGGCTCAGATTGATGAAGCACTGCAGGGATTGATGTCCCTTGCCAAGAGGGCTGGAGAGAATCTGGATGTCTGTGTTCCCAGAGGGAACAGAGTTTTCAAAGTGAAGCTTCTAGAGGAGCTGGCTTTGTCACGGGCTGCACTGTGGAGACTTACATCACAATCTAAATGCAAACAGCACAATTTTCTATGATGCGGACAATTAGTTCTAAAAAGGTTTATGCTCTGACTAGTCCATAAAATGCAACTAAACTGTTTATTCTCATATCCGTGAAAGAACTAATTCCTTTAAGCTGCATCTCTCTCAAATTCTGTGTCTCTAGTGTGTAAATCATGTTTAACAAATTAGCCTAAATTACAGAAAGCAATAGTGTTATTTATTTTTTTAAAGATTTTATTTATTTATTTGACAGAGAGAGATCACAAGTAGGCAGAGAGGCAGGCAGAGAGAGAGGCGGAAGCAGGCTCCCCACTGAGCAGAGAGCCCCATGTGGGGCTCCATGTCAGGACCCGGGATCATGACCTGAGCCTAAGGCAGAGGCTTTAACCCACTGAGCCACCCAGGTGACCCAGCAATAGTGTTATTTAGATTTCAAAGTCTCTGAAAACCTTGTGCCAATTCATATGCCCAACACAAAAAATGGAGATAAAACTTGAAATCTATTCATTTATTTTTTGCTCTAAATCTTCTTCCCTAGTCTTGAAAAGAGATACACAACTATTAGATTCATAGATCTGAATTTGTATGCAATGTGCAATGTTGAAAAATTTGCATCTGGGTGGCTCAGTTGGTTGACTGTCAGACTCGGTTTCAGCTCAGGTTGTGATCTCAGGGTGGTAAGATAGAGCCCTGCATCAGGCTGTGTGCTCAGCAGGAAGTCTGCCTGTGATTCCTTCTCTCTCCCTCTGCCCCTCCCTCACTTCACGTAAATACATAAAAATCTTTTTAAAAATTTGCCACTTTGAAAATTGACTTAAATTTCTTAATTTTGAAATTGACCTGAAATCACAGTAAATAAACACCTTCTTTATTGTGGCTAATAAAATAAAAGATAAACTCTCTTCTGCCTGTTTTCTTGCATCCAGTGAAGACAACTAGCTGGCACCAAAAACCAAGCATTTCCTCCAGGTTTCTGCACAGGCTTGACCAGGTTGTGACTCCTTAGTAGACCACAGGAAACCCTGCAGAAATCCATGAGTGGCTACTTGAGCTAACCGTTCTGTAAAAAGTGGGGGCTTTTTTTTTCCTTTTACACATTGGCAAAGTACTGTAAATTAGATCTTTGAAACTCTTCTGATGTATAGAACCACAGATTTTTGGAGGGCTTCCTGAGGCCCACTAATAGTTTTTCATTTAGGTCATACAAAGGCTATAATTTTGCCAGGCTTCTGAGCTAAACAAAACAAACAAAAACCAAATCAAACAACCAACCAATGAACCCAACAAACAAACAAAACCCTAAGCCACATACATACAAAACCACCTTAGGTCCCTTTGGGTCTTCCCTCCTCCAAACCCCTCTAGGCTTGCCCTAAAATACTGCCTGTAATGTGGCAATCTTCATTCTAAACTTATTTTCCCTGCTTCCTGATGCATACACAGTAAGGTCCAGTGAAGCTGACTGTTAAGCATGTACACACCTACCTTGAGGACACTGTGTTGAGTAAAACAAGCCAGATAGAGAAGGACACATACTATAGATTCCACTTACTAGAGCAAGGTCATACATGGTGGTTACCAGGGGCTGGGAGTGGGAGGGAGATGTGGAGTTACTGTTTAATGGGGACAGAGATCCAGTTTGGGAAGATGAAAAAGTTCTGGGGATGGATGGTGATGACGGTTCAGCAACAATGTCAATGTGCTTAATGCCACTGAGCTGCATATTAAAAATGGCTAGAATTGTAACTTGTATTATATATATTTTGCCACAATAATTTTTTTAAAAGAGTGTAAACACCATCCGGGTTTATTTGTATGTATAGACCTCAATTTATGCCCTGACATATCTTCTACCGTAGTGTGTCTTCTTACTAGTCCTTGAAAAAACTGTTCATTTCTGTCCCTGAGCCTTTATCATATTTTTCTCTAGCCTGGAAACTGCCTATCATTTCTAGGTCTCCAAAGGTAGCTTAAATTTTTCTTTCTTTTGTTCCCCATAGTACTTCCTGTTTAAACTTGTGATATGGGTGGTTAATCATGTGATTTCTTATTACTTCATCATTACATATTCAGATCATGTCCTGTTGTATGTTCCCCGACAGGCTGTAAGTCCCTTCATGCCCAGGATTGGGTATTGCATGTTGCATAATAGAGAAGTTTGGGGTAGAAAGTAATCTCAAAGGTACGATTAAATATCAAATGATGCGTGAAGAGGAGAAAACTACAGAAGGGTGACATATGGGTTCCATCTTCTTCCAAAATGGGCAATCTGTGAGGAGCTTGAGGCTTAGCCTCCTGAAGGCAACTGGCTCAGCAGAAACAGTGCAGGGCAGGGAGGATGATACACTCTCTACGTAAGAATTGAGGGAGACTTTCAGAGAGGAAAAAGAAATCCCAGCTCACTTCTATATAGACTGTCAGGAGCCCAGTGTTTCCCTATTCTTCTGGGTCATCCTTTTGGGGTAAGAGATGAGTCCTGGGAAGGTAGTTCTGGAGAAGGAGGAAGAAACCATGAGAGACTCTGGCCCTGTCCTGCAGCAAACTAAGGTAAAAAGTGACTGGGTGTTCCTTGCCTGTGAAATTGTGTTATCACCTATCCTACCTGCGTTACAGGCCCTACAATTCAAAATGAGATACGAGTGCTTTGTTCAGTGGAACCAGAATGAAATAAAAGGAATGGCTGAATGCCTAAGTAGCAGAAATCTTGGCAAGGCAGGGTTTACAACAGGCAGTAGATGACATCTGAGGTACTCCTCTATACCCAGCCTCATTGAGGGGGCAGCCAAGAGAATAGTCCGGGGCTGTGCTGTCCAGTGGGTCAGCTGTGCAGTTTTATGTGTCTGTGTGCTGAGTGTGACTTGAGAGGTGCTGTACAGGTCAAATACACAATGGATTTTGAAAAGTTAGTGAAGGAGAAAAGAATGTGAAATATGTCACTGACAAATTCTTACATTGATCACATGCTGAAATAATACTTTTGGATATGGTGGCTTAAATAAAACACATCGTTAAAGTTAATTTCACCACTTTCTTTTAACTTCTAATTCAGCACACATACAGTTCGCATTATATTTCTATTGGACAGCGGTGCCTCCTAGGGAATGGTGGCTGCCTGACATCTCCAAGGCAGCAGATGCCTCTTCTGCACCAAACATCCAGTCTTGTAGTTCTCCCTGCTTCCCAACCATTCTCCTCCCTCACTCTGTGGAAGGACTGACCCACTCCTTCAGGTGCAGCCTGAAGGGCTCGCCTCTCTGTCCTTAGTATCACTCTTCCTCCCGTCTGAGGAGTGGGCTCCAACACCGAGCGCTTTAGGTTCCAAACATTGTGGCAGAGCGGCGCCCCCCGGGGGCGGTGCAGTCGGTCCGTGCGCCAGCTTACCTCCACTGCTCAGAGCTAAATCTCTTCCAGTAAGCTCCCATCCAGGTGTCACACACCGCAAAGCACGGCCGTCACCATGGCAACTCAGTCTCACAGGCCACCAGAGTCATTTCACTACCGCCTAGCCGCAGGCTCCGAAAGGCCACGGAGCCTGCCACAGGCACGGAGGGCACATGCGCTCCGCGGTCATCGCCACCTCCCAAGCTTCTCCCCAGCCGCAGCCGAGTTTCTGGAGTTGCAAACTCTCCTTTACACACTCCTCTGAAACGGCTGTTAATCACGCCTAGCTCCCAAAGGCACACAAGGGCACTCCAGCCCTCCCGAATGATCCTGGAAGTTGTAGTCCATAGCCCAGACTACAAGGGCACCGGCCCCTCACAGGTGACTAGCGAGGAGGCCGCTGTCCTGGCAGCTGAGTCATCCGCAAGGACCTCAAGGACAAGGACCTCAGTGATGAGCTAGTGCCTACTGAGCCGCTCCGGTGCACTCTACCCAGATACCTGCTAACACACCTGCAGCGGTGGGTGTCATGACAGGGAGAGCACCAGTGTAGTGATAGGACGCAGACTACAGAGGACAGTGATATCGTGAACATTAACTTCTGTCACAGCTATAGGTTGAGCGTCTTCCAAGGGTCAGACACTAGCTCGAGCTCAAACCCAAACAGGCACAGGCCCCGCCCTTAGGGAATTAAGCAGTTATTTACAGAGCAGTAAGTCCAGGCACAAGGATACAGGAATCTACTGAAAAGGGGACCCAATCCCTAGACCACACCAACAGTGGAAGTGGGACTCTGTGTGGGACTTGCAATCACAAAAATGTCTGGCATACCCAGGCCTCAAATCCACAGAGCCTAATTCCGATCCGGATCTATGGACCAACTGCCTGTATCAAATCACTGCTAAAAGGAACAACACAATTTAGCCAGACAAAGGTGAAACGCAAGTACCAGCTGCACCAACAATCTCCTCCAACACCCCCAAACACTATTGAATTCTACCTTCAAACTATCAAATTTGTTTACTTTTCAACACTTCCTTACATATACCCCCATAGTCCATCTGGGAGGGGGTCTACAAAAAAGAGGTTTCTGTGCCTCTGGGGATGTGCACACATTCCAAGGGTAAAGGGGCAAGTCAATGTTTAATTTTCACATTCAGGTGCTAAGGACCTGATGCTTTGTTCATGCCATCCATCTCCACAATCACTTTCTTGAACTTTACAAGGAACCATACTCATTATTCATCCTGAGATATTCACACTGATAAATGAAGGGTATTACCCAGGATTTTGAAACCCAGTGAGCTGACAAAATAAAGGAACACTACCAATTATTAGTTTAGAAAAACTCTACATCAGTGACTTAACTGAATCATCAAAAAATTCTGTAAGACTTGGATTTTCCTACCTTACACACACTAATTTCCGCTGGGAATAATGCATGGTTCCAAAATACCAGTATTTTAGTCTGTGTTGATGATTTGAAATCTAATGTGCAACAATATTATTACATAATTTATACGTTCTGAA
>ML101975.1:31450-75916 GCA_003697995.1 Taxidea taxus jeffersonii | reverse complement strand
TGTTCATCAAGGATATTGGTCTGTAATTCTCTTTTTTGATGGGATCCTTGTCTGGTTTGGGGATCAAGGTGATGCTGGCCTCATAAAATGAGTTTGGAAGTTTTCCTTCCATTTCTATTTTTTGGAACAGTTTCAGGAGAATAGGAATTAATTCTTCTTTAAATGTTTGGTAGAATTCCCCTGGGAAGCCATCTGGCCCTGGGCTTTTGTTTGTTTGGAGATTTTGGATGACTGTTTCAATCTCCTTACTGGTTATGGGCCTATTCAGGTTTTCTATTTCTTCCTGGTTCAGTTTTGGCAGTTTATATGTCTCTAGGAAAGCATCCATTTCTTCCAGATTGTCGAATTTGTTGGCATAGAGTTGTTCATAATATGTTCTTATGATTGTTTGTATTTCTTTGGTGTTGGTTGTGATCTCTCCTCTTTCATTCATGATTTTATTTATTTGGGTCCTTTCTCTTTTCTTTTGGATAAGTCTGGCCAGGGGTTTATCAATCTTATTAATTCTTTCAAAGAACCAGCTCCTAGTTTCATTGATTTGTTCTATTGTTTTTTTGGTTTCTATTTCATTGATTTCTGCTTTGATCTTTATTATTTCTCTTCTCCTGCTGGGTTTAGGCTTTCTTTGTTGTTCTCTCTCGAGTTCCTTGAGGTGTAGGGTTAGGTTGTGTATTTGAGACCTTTCCTGTTTCTTGAGATAGGCTTGTATCGCTATATATTTTCCTCTCAGGACTGCCTTTGCTGTGTCCCACAGATTTTGGACCGTTGTGTTTTCATTATCATTTGTTTCCATGGTTTTTTTCAATTCTTCTTTAATTTCCTGGTTGACCCATTCATTTTTTAGAAGGATGCTGTTGAGCCTCCATGTATTTGTGCTCTTTCCACATTTCCTCTTGTGATTGAGTTCTAGCTTCAGAGCATTGTGGTCTGAAAATATGCAGGGAATGATCCCAATCTTTTGATACCTGTTGAGACCTGATTTATGACCCAGGATGTGATCTATTCTGGAGAATGTTCCATGGGCACTAGAGAAGAACGTGTATTCTGTTGCTTTGGGGTAGAATGTTCTGAATATATCTGTGATGTCCATCTCGTCCAGTGTGTCATTTAAGACCTTTATTTCCTTGTTGATCTTTTGCTTGGATGATCTGTCCATTTCAGTGAGGGGTGTATTAAAGTCTCCAACTATTATTGTATTCTTGTCAATGTGTTTCTTTGATTTTGCTATTAATTGGTTTATATAGTTGGCTGCTCCCATGTTAGGGGCATAGATATTTAAAATTGTTAGATCTTCTTGTTGGACAGACCCTTTGAGTATGATGAAGTGTCCTTCCTCATCTCTTATTATAGTCTTTGGCTTAAAATCTAATTGATCTGATATAAGGATTGCCACCCCAGCTTTCTTCTGATGTCCATTAGCATGGTAAATTGTTTTCCACCCCCTCACTTTCAATCTGGAGGTGTCTTCAGGTCTAAGATGAGTTTCTTGTAGGCAGCATATTGATGGGTTTTGTTTTTTTTATCCATTCTGAAACCCTGTGTCTTTTGATTGGGGCATTTAGCCCATTTACATTCAGGGTAACTATTGAGAGATATGAGTTTAGTGCCATTGTATTGCCTGTATGGTGATTGTTACTGTATAATGTCTCTGTTCCTTTCTGGGAATACTTTTAGGGTCTCTCTTTGCTTAGAGGACCCCTTTCAATATTTCCTGTAGAGCTGGTTTGGTGTTTACAAACTCTTTCAGTTTTTGTTTGTCCTGGAAGCTTTTTATCTCTCCTTCTATTTTCAATGATAACCTAGCTGGATAAAGTATTCTTGGCTGCATGTTTTTCTCGTTTAGTGCTCTGAATATATCATGCCAGTTCTTTCTGGCCTGCCAGGTCTCTGTGGATAAGTCTCCTGCCAATCTAATATTTTTACCATTGTACGTTACAGACTTCTTGTCCCGTGCTGCTTTCAGGATTTTCTCTTTGTCGCTAAGACTTGTAAATTTTACTATTAGGTGGCGGGGTGTGGGTCGATTCCTATTGATTTTGAGAAGTGTTCTCTGGGCCTCCTGGATTTTGATGCTTGTTCCCCTTGCTATATTAAGGAAATTCTCTACAATAATCCTCTCCAGTATACCTTCTGCTCCTATTTCTCTTTATTCTTCTTCTGGAATCCCAATTATTCTAATGTTGTTTCGTCTTATGGCATCACTTATCTCTCGAATTCTCCCCTCGTGGTCCAGTAGTTGATTGTCTCTCTTTTGGTCTGCTTCATTATTCCCTGCCATTTGGTCTTCTATATCACTAATTCTGTCTTCTGCCTCATTTATCCTAGCAGTAAGAGCCTCCATTTTTGATTGCACCTCATTAATAGCTTTTTTTATTTCAACTCGATTAGACTTTATTTCTTTTATTTCTCCAGAAAGGGTTTTTATTTCTCTAATATCTTCCATGCCTTTTTCGAGCCCGGCTAGAACCTTGAGAATCGTCATCCTGAATTCCAGATCTGACATATTACCAATGTCTGTATTGATTAGGTCCCTAGCCTTCGGTCCTGTCTCCTGCTCTTTTTTTTGTGGTGAGTTTTTCCGCCTTGTCATTTTGTCTAGATAAGAATCCGCTGTTCTCCTTGTTAAGTGAACTTGGTCTTGGCTGGATTTCTTTGATCTTCTGGGGGAGGGGCCTGTTGTAGTGATTCTCAGGTGTCTTTGCCCCAGGCGGAGTTGCACCGCCCTTACCAGGGGCCGGGCTAAGTAATCCTCTCAGGTTTGCTTTCAGTAGCTTTTGTTCCCTGAACGCGCTTTCTGTAGAGTTCTGGAGGACGGGAATGACAATGGCGGCCTCCCAATCTCCGGTTCAGAGGAGCCGAGAGCTAGGGGCCCCAGTCTTCAGTGCACCTTCAGAGAAAAGCGTTTAATCCCTCCAGTCTCCCTAGCCCACGTTTGCGCCGGCAGACCCCGCGGGCCGCTGACACCGCGGGCCCGCCGACACTGCGCGCACCCGCAGACCGCGCTCAGAGAAAATCGTGCGTAAGCAGTCCCGTCTCACTGGCTTCTGGGAGTGCTCCGAGCTCACCCAGCCTGTGACCAAGCGTCTCTGTCTCTGGCAGAGTCCCACCTGGAGTCTCCGGACCCCGTAGATCCCTGAGCTCTCCCGGGTCGGAGTCTCCCCGGATCTTGTGGGGACCCCTCGCACAGAGCACCGGCCAGTGCCACAGAGCACCGGTCCGTGTCACAGACCACTAGGAAATCTCGGCTCTGTCTCCGCAGCCGACTTCCCCGCTCTAATACCTGTGAGCTCTGCGACACTCAGACACCCCCGATCCTTCTGTGACCCCGTGGGACCTGAGTCCACGTTGTCCCCGTGCGGTCTTCACCCCAGTTTAGCCTCTGGAGTGATGTCCCTCCATGGAGCCGACTTTTAAAAGTTCTGATTTTGTGCTCCGCCGCTGCCGGGAGCCGGCCCCTCCCCCTGGGGTCTATCTTCCCGTCGCGTTGGATTCACTTCTCCGCTGGTCCTACCTTTCAGCAAGTGGTCGATTTTCTGTTCCTAGAATTGTTGTTTTTCTTCTCTTCGATCTCCTGTTGGATTTGTAGGTGTTCGGAATGGTTTGATAGGCTATCTAGCTGATCTCCTGCTGGCTGATGTCGTCTCAGCCTCCTGCTTCTCCGCCATCTTGACTCCTCCCTTCTAAAGACAAAAATTATTAACAAAGCCTGTCATTGCACTGTTTACTCTTGCTTCTCTCCCCAGTTTTGCCTGACACTCATTCCGCATACTTTATACACTCATTACACTGGCCCTTTTGTAGTCTTTCCAACTTCTCTCTCCTTACTCACAGCACCAATTCTAAATGTTCATGCAACTCCCATGTCGGATCAGATGCCTACCGTGTGACTGGCAGAGATGAGAGCAACAGGAGAGGAGCTGCTCATAGTGGATATAAGGAGCCATCACTATGGATTGGAAGATATCAGAATCATTGTGAGATAAATAGGGAATTCTAACCATAAGCATTGGACTGTTAGTTTTAAGAAATGCATCTGTTAGTTTTAAGAAATGCATACCAGCTGGCTCTAGTGACCTTATGTGGCTACAAATGCCCCCGTTGACTTCCAGAGCACCAGACTCCCAGCAGGACCCCAAGAACCCAAACCCCTGGCCCATCCCAGCACCTTCCAGACCCCATTTCCCTGGGAAGTTCCTGCAGAACCAGGCTCCTAGTTCATCCCACTGGCCAACTACCATGGCCCTGGTCTCCCAACAGGATCATTCAAACACACGCTCCTTGCCCACTTTGGTGCTGGCATCTTCCATGGCAGACTCCTGGCAGGGTGCCCAGAGCCCAGGCTATAAGAATCCCATGAATCTTAATTCTGGCTAGTTCTCACAGAACGGGCCAGCTCCTATAGCTCCAGGTTCTCAATCAGCCTCCAGAAAACAAAACAAAAAAACAACTTGGGCTTCAGGTAAGCCTGGCACTAACTTCCACAGGAAACCAAAAGAAAGTAGAGGTAGCTATATTTATATAAAACAAAATGGAGTTTAAGTCAAAAATTGTAAAAAGAGGGGCACCTGGATGGCTCAGTTGGTTAAGCAGCTGCCTTCGGCTCAGGTCATGATCCTGGAGTCCCGGGATTGAGTCCTACATTGGGCTCCCTGCTCAGCAGGGAGTCTGCTTCTCCCTCTGACCTCTCTCCTCTCATGCTCTCTCTCTCTTTCTCAAATAAATATATAAAATCTTTTAAAAAATTGTAAAAAGAAAAAAAAAGAACACAATGATAAAAGGGTCAGTTCATCAAAAGGATATAACAATAGTAAATATATATGCACCCAACTTCAGAGCACCTAAATATATTAAGCAAATACTAACAAATATGAACAGAGAAATAAACAATATACATTAATAGTAGGAGACTTTAGGACCTACTTTCAACAATGGAGAGATCATCCAAAAAGTAAACTAGTAAGGAAATACTGGACATGAAGTATACCTTAAACCAAACTGACTTAATATACATGTTCAGAACATTCTATCCAACAGAAATAGAATACACATTCTTCTCAAGTACATATGGAATATTCTCCAGAATGCATAAGTTATTAGGTCACAAAACAGGCCTTAGCAAATGTAAAAAGACTGAAGTCATACCAAATATCTTTTCCAACAACAGTGATATAAAATCAATTACCAGAATTACAAGAAGAAAACTGGAAAACTCACAAATATGTAGAGGTTAAACAACATGGTCCTGAATGACCAATGGGTCAAAGAAAAATTCAAAAAGAATTTTTAAAAATATATTGAAACAGACACATGGAAAGATACTCAGCATCACTCATTATTGGGGAAATGCAAATCAAAACTACCATGAGGTATAACCTCACACCTGTCAGAATGGCTAAAATCAATAATAGAAGAAACAAGTGTTGACAAGAATGTGGAGAAAAAGGAACTCTTGTGCAGTGTTGGTGGGAATGCAAACTGGTGCAGGCACTGTGGGAAACAGTATGGACGTTCCTCAAAAAGTGAAAAATAGAACTGCCATATGACTCAGCAATCACAGTACTAAGTATTTACTCGAAGAATACAAAAACACTAATTCAAAGGGATACATGCAAGCTCATGTTTATAGCAGCATTATTTACAATAGCCAAGATATGGAAGCAGTCCAAATGTTCACTGATTAATGTGATTGGTGAAGGGATAAAGCATAAGTAGTATACACACACACACACACAATGGAGTATTTTTCAGTCATAAAAAAACTGAAATCTTGCCATTTGTAACAGCATGAGTAGAGCTAAATAGTATAATACTAAGTAAAATAAGTCAGAAAAAGACAAATACCATATGGTTTCACTCGTATGTGGAATTTAAAAAACAAAACAAATGAGCAAAGGGCAAAAAGAGAGAGAGAGTGAAAGGGAGAGACAAATCAAGAAACAGACTCAACTATAAAGTACAAACTGATGGTTACCAGAGGGGAGAGGTATGGGGGGATGGGTTAGATAGGTGATGGGGATTAAGGAGTGCACTTATTCTGATGAGCACCTGGTGTTGTATGGAATTGTTGAATCACTATATTGTACTCCTAAAACAAATATAACACTGTATATTAATTATATTGTAATTAAAATAAAATTTTAAAAATCTTAGACATTTTTCAAAAATACAGTGAAACAAATGAAAATAAAAAACGCATGCCAGAATTTATGGGATGTTGGCAAAAGCAGTTTTAAGAAGGAAGTTTAGTAGTGCCTGGGTGGCTCAGTCAGTTTAAGTGTCTGCGCTAGGCTCAAGCCAGGCATTGGGCTCCCTCCTCAGTGGGGTCTCTGCTTTTCCCTCTGCCCCCTCCATGCTCTGCTCTCTCTCTCTCTCTCTGTCTGAAATAAATAAATAAAATCTTAAAAAAAAAAGAGGGAAGTTTATAGCAATAAGTACCTAAATTAAGAAAAAATACAGATGACAAATAAGTGATTTAACTTTATAACCTAAGGTACCAGAAAACAAAGAACAAACCTAGCCCAAAGTTAGCTGAGATAGAAAATAATTATCAGAGCAGAAATAAACAAAACAGAGATCAGTAAAACAATAGGAAATATCAATAAAATTAAAAGTTGGTTTTTTTGAAAAGATAAACAAAATTAAAGAAACTTTAGCTAGGGGCGCCTGGGTGGCTCAGTGGGTTTAAGCCTCTGCCCTCGGCTCAGGTCATGTTCCCAGGGTCCTGGGATCAAGCCCCACATCAGGCTCTCTGCCCAGCAGGGAGCCTGCTTCCTCCTCTCTCTTCCTCCTCTCTCTCTCTCTCTGCCTGACTCTCTGCCTACTTGTGATCTCTATCTGTCAAATAAAATCTTTAAAAAAAAAAAGAAAGAAACTTTACCTAGACTAAGAAAAAAGAAGAGTCAAATAAAATTAGAAATGAAAGAGGAGACATTAAAACTGATTCAATAATAATATAAAGGATCATAAAAACTATGATGAATCATATGCAAACTAACTGGATAACTTAGAAGAAAGAGGTAAATTCCTAGAAACATAAAACTTATCAAGACTGAGTTATGAAGACATAGGAAACTGAACAGAGCAATGACAAGAAGACTGAAACAATAATCAAAAACCTCACAACAGGGGCGCCTGGGTGGCTCAGTGGGTTAAAGCCTCTACCTTCCGCTCAGGTCATGATCCCAGGGTCCTGGGATCGAGCCCCATGTCGGGCTCTCTGCTCAGTGGGAAGCTGCTTCCCCCTCTCTCTCTGCCTGCCTCTCTGCCTACTTGTGATCTCTGTCTGTCAAATAAATAAATAAATAATTTAAAAAAAAAACAAACCCTCACAACAAAGAATAGCCCAGAACCAAGGGGTTTCACTGGTGAATTCTACTGAACATTTAAAGAATTAATGCCAATTCTTCTCAACCTCTTAAAAAAAATTTTAAAAGGAGGGAACACTCCCAAACTTATCTTACAAGACCAGCATTACCCTGATATCAAAGCCAAATAATGTCACTGTAAGAAAAGAAACTATAGGTCAATAACTCTGATGAATATAAATCTCAACAAAATACTAGCTAACTGAACTCAATAATATATTATGAATCATATGCTATGATCAAGTGGGATTTATCCCTGGGATGTAAGGATGGGTCAACATATGTAAATCAATAGATGTGAAACACTATATTAATAGAATGATAGATAAAAGTCATATGGTCAATCAATAGATGCAAAAAAGGCACTTGACAAAATTTAATATCCTTTTTATGGTTAAAGGCTCTCAAAATTGGGTATAGAAGAAACATACCTCAGATAAACAGAAGTCATATATGACAAAGCCACAACTAACACCATACTCAATAGCAAAAGGTTGAAATCTTTGCCACTAAGAACAAGAAAATGATAGGGTATCCACACTTACCATTCCTATTCACATAGTACTGGGAATCCTAGCCAGAGAAATCAGGCAAGAAAAGGAAATAAAAGGCATCTGAAATGGAAAGGAAAAAGTAAAATTGTATCTGTTTGCAGATGATATGATCTTACATAGAGAAAATCCTGAAGACTTCACAAAAAATTGTTAGAACAAGCAAATTTAGTAAAATTGCAGGACACAAAATCCAGAGAGAACTCAACTGAATTTCTATACACTAACAACTATCTGAAAAAGAAATAAAGAAAACAATCCTATTTGTTGAGTAACTTTCCATGTACCAATTGGCCATTTGTATGTCCTAAAATACCTAAGAATATATTTAAATAAGGAGGTGAAAGATCTGTATACTGAAAGTTGTAAGATATTAATAAAAGACATTGAAGAGGACCCAAATAAGTAAAAAAATATCCCATGCCCATGGATTAGACTAATTAATATTATTAACATGATCATACTACCTGAAGTGATCTATAGGTGTAATGTAATCTTTATCAAGATTCTAATGGCATTTTCACAGAAATAGAAAAAAGCAATCCTAAAATTTGTACTGCACCACAAAAAGCCCTGAAAAAAAAACAAAACAATGCTGAGAAAGAAGAAACAAGCTGGAGGCGTCACACTTTCTGATTTCAAACCTTACTACAAAGCTATAGTAATCAAAATAGCAAAGTATTACATAAAAACAAATACAGAGACCAATAGAAAGAACAAAGAATCTGGGGAAAAAAGCCTACGCATACACAGTCAACTGACATTTCATAGCCAAGAATACTCAATGGGAAAATAAGAGTTGCTTCAAGTAATGGTATTGGGAAAACTAGATATCCACATGCAAAAGAATGAAACTGAACTCCTATATCACATCACTCACAAAAATTAACTCAAAATGGATTAAGACTTAAATGGAAGACCCCAAACTGTGAAACTCCTAGAAAAACAAAACAAAACAAAACAGAGAAAAAGCTCAAAAACATAGAGAAAAAGCTCCTTAACATTCATCTTGGCAATGATTTTTTTTTTTTTTTTTGGCCATAGCATCAAAAGCACAAGCAACAAAAGCAAAAATTATTAAGTGTGACTATATCAAACTAAAAAGTTTCTGCACAGCAAATGAAATAATCAACAAAATGAAAAGACAACCTACAGTAAAGGAGAAAATATTTTCAAACCATGTATCTGAGAAGGGGTTAATATCCAAAAGATGTAAGAAATTCATACAACTCAATAACAAAAAATAAACAATCCAATTTAAAACTTGGTGAAGGGCCGGGGCACCTGGTCTCTCTGTCTGTTAAGCATCTGACTCTTGATTTTGGCTCAGGTCATGATCTCAGCATCATGAGATTGAGGCCCCGTCAGGCTCTGTGCTGAGCATGGAGCAGCTTAAGATTCTCTCTCTCCCTTTCTCTCTGCCCCTCCACACCCACTCCCTCTCCCTCTTTCTCTCTAAAATAAATAAATAAATAAATAAATAAATAAATAATGAATTTTTAAAATAAAAATAAAAATGGGTAATGGACTTAAACAGAAATTTTTCCAAGAAAGACATACAAATGGCCAATTGGTACATGGAAAGTTACTCAACAGCAGTCATCATCAAGGAAGTGAAAATAAAAACTACAAAGAGGTATTACCTCACACCGGTTAGAATGGCTATTATCAAAAGACAAGAGATAATAACAAGTGTTGTCAAGGATGTAGAGAAAAGGAGCTCTTGTGCACTTCGGTAGAAATGTAAACTTGCATAGCCACTAATGGAAGGTAGTATGAAGGTTCTTCAAAAAATTAAATATAAAACTATAAAA
Source organism: Taxidea taxus jeffersonii (assembly GCA_003697995.1). NCBI lineage: Eukaryota > Metazoa > Chordata > Mammalia > Carnivora > Mustelidae > Taxidea > Taxidea taxus. Next base: position 66,187 of record ML101975.1, on the reverse strand, counting down.
TTAAATATTAAAATTTAATATAAAACTACAAAATTAAATATAAAACTATATAAAAATATGAATATATGATCTAGCAACCCCATCCTGGGTATATATCTGAAAGAAATGAAATCACTATCTCAAAGAAGTATCTGCACCCCATTGTTCATTACAGCATTACTCAGAGAAAAATAAATACTGTATGATCTCACTCACATACAGAATCTATAAAGAACAAACTCATAGAAATAGAGAGTTGAATAATAGTTGCCACAAGGCTGGAGGTGGGGGAAATGGGGAGATATTGGTCAAAGAGTACAAATTTCCACCTATAAGATTAATAAGTTCTTAGGATCTAAAGTAGAGCATGATGACCATAATTGACAATACTGCATTATATACTTAAAAGTTGTTTAAGGGACGCCTGGGTGGCTCAGTTGGTTAAGCGGCTGCCTTCGGCTCAGGTCATGATCCCAGCGTCCTGGGATGGAGTCCCACATCGGGCTCCTTGCTCGGCAGGGAGCCTGCTTCTCCCTCTGCCTCTGCCTGCCTCTCTCTGCCTGCGCTTGCTCTCTCTCTCTCTCTCTAACTAATAAATAAATAAAAATCTTAAAAAAAAAAAGTTGTTTAAAAAGTAAACCTTAAATGTTATCACCACAGAAAGATAATTATGTGAGGTGATGGTGGCATTAACCAACCTTATTGTCGTAATCATTTCACAATATATGTATCAAGTAATTATGTTGTTATATAACATGTAACTTACATATGTTATTTGTCAAGAATGTCTCAATAAACCTGAGAGTGGAAAAAATAGAAATGTATTCTCCCTGGCATCATCTATCATGGCTTGTAGATGAGAAAGTCAGAATGGAATTTAGAGCACATTAGCCCACTGTGCCTTATGCACAACCTTGACTCAACATGAGTGTAGCAGGACCACTGAGAGAAATTGGGAATATGTGTCACAGAGTTCATGTAGAGCCCATACAACAATGAATGGGATGAAATGGTTCTAACTGAACTCTGAGCTCCTGAGAAAATACTATAGCCAATTACAAGGAGGGACACTTGGAAAATGTTATAGCAGGTGTCATGGTGTCTGTGGTTCCAACCAAGAATGAAAAATGTTCAACACAGATCTAGCTCTGGAAGTTATTCTCCTGCCAAAAGGAATGAACCCCAAACACCCTAGTGTTGACATAAAAACAGGAAGGAGAGAAGAAAGCTCAGGAGCAGAGAGCAATCAGAGAGAAGGCAAAGATGCATTCCTAAGCAATTGCTTATCAGTTGAGGCTTCTGGTCTATTAGCAGATCAGAAAAATCAATGGTGTGGTTCCAAACCACATTGCTTAATAAAATAGATGAGACTAGAACAGAAAAATAAGTGCACCGTATATTATAATGATAACAATAGTGTCTCATGAACTCATTTTCTTTTTGTTAATATATGTACATATATTTGTGTAATGGACAATAATGTAAAATGTTTCTTAGTGTGAATCACAATTAAAAATGTTTGAAAAATACTCCTCTAACAAAGAACAAAGGCCACTAGTAATTAATAGAAATTTTTAGAAAAGGAGGAAGGAAGGAAAGGAGGGAGGGAGGGAGGGAGGGAGGGAAGAACATGGGAGTGATTACATATCAGGAACTGATCATTTTTCACCACTTCCACAAAAGGCCTACAAGGAAGTGACAAGTTGGCTCAGAGTACCGCATATCAGAAACTTCATGGAACAAAAAGGAAAAGAAAAAAGAAACTTCATGGAACACAGGAAAAATTCAGAACATCTGAGCTGTAATAGAAAAAAATAATCAGAAACAGATTTAAATACATTGGCTAAAAGCTGGGGGCTTGAGGGTTCCTTATGAAAGGGGGCTTGGATTCACACTGCCGTGGAAAAGCTCTGTTCTCATCCTATGGTAAGGATTCAGGCATTCTCCACTAGGCTTTTCCATTGTCCCATAAACTTCTCAGTTACAAATATTCCTTGGAATATAGCCACAGATGGAGAACTACAATGAAGAGATCCTTCCTGACTCTTGTAGTCAAAACCCAGATAAGCTTTCAGAGTAGGCAAACCAGGCACTGAGCCCATTATAGGAACTCTGCCTAGAGAGACCTATTTCTCTCAGTTACACTGAAACACTAAACACTTGTGCACTAAAACACAAGCAAATTTGCTCACCTACCCTTCACAGCTCAGAAAAATCAAGCTATCAACCCCAGAAAGTCAGAAAAATAAGTAACATGCCGTTTTATCACCATCATTTCAGATGTCACACTGAATCATCCATGCATCCAAAACCTAAGTTTTCAAGTTTTATAGAACTTCATGCAGTTCCCAAAACATTTATTATCAGTCTGCCTATATTATGATCCTTCTGATCATAATTTACATGAATAGGTTTCCTTGCAGAGGTGATTTGAATTCTCACAGATAAAGCCAATAAGACACCTTAGATTTTCATATAAATTAGAAAAAATACTTCTGCTGCCCTCCTTTAGGCAAGTATTTTTTAGCCCTGTTCTTTCAACCTATTTAAAAATCACATTATTTTCTTATCTTCCCATTTTACAATGGTTTTTCTGTGTCGACATAAAGCCAAAACAACTGTAATTCTGAGCTTCCTAGTCAGGAGGGTCAGATTTCTACATGATTAGTAAATTCAACAAGAAAAATCAGAATAACTGGTGATTTAGCTTCCAACAATAAAAAATTAATTAAGCTGCCTTTTCAACACTTTATTTTTGTGGTACCCTATAGATAGAAGTTTTATTTGGTATTGATCAGGCTCTTTGTATCTCACTGATAAGAGTGCTTATTTCTTTTTTGTCACCACTTCCTCAATAAAGTTCCTATTTCTAAAACTGCCCAGCCCAAAAGAATTTTTATCTTTTCTTATTGTCATATTTTTTAACAAAACCTCTTCCTAGGGTTTACTGTCTAAACCTATAAAATTGATAATGAACTGGAAGTTCCTTGAATAAAAGATTATCTTTCCTTTCGTATAGACTATAAATAGCACCCAACCTCACATAGCAGACACTCAGAAAATTGTGGATGCATAAATACATTAATTAATGAATTCAAGTTAGCACTTTGGACTTGATAAAATAAGACTTAATTTTCCTATCATCTCCTTAACACTCTCTAAGGAAATTTTCAGTTTTTTTCTCTGAAATCCATTGGATCATCTCACATGGACTTAGGCTTACTCAACCACATACAATTCTGTCTTCCTTGTTTTGGAATGATGCTCATGTTTATAGTAAACTTTTGAGTATCTATTCCAATGAAGCAGTACAAAGGTGTAAATAATCAGAGTACAAGTTCTGATTTTTAATAGATCCACTTTTCTGAACTGCCTCATATGGACTAATACGAAAATGTGCTTGCATTAACTTAAAAAAAGTGTTCTAAGGTAAGTTTCAGAGAAATATGCTGCATTTTAGGGGCGAGGTTAATCCAGAATAAGACTAAACTGTCTATAATAATCAAAATGAAGGAAAAAATCCACATAACTACATATCGCAAGTATAATTACCAAGTATTGCTTTGCTCAATCACCTTCAAAAACTCACCTATTAATAGAGTCAGCAAGTTTGTATTTTTGCTGCAAATTAGCTGCAGTAAAGTGTTGGAACATTGCTGGACATGTATCTGCACTGAGGCTATATGTCATAAACAGATTAGTGGCTCCTATCAGATGGTCCAGACTTCAAAAGGCTTTGTTGCTTTCTTTACTTTTTGTTTCCCTGGGGCATTGCTGAGATAAATGGTCTACATGATTATTCACGGGTTGAAGAACACTCTTGTTCAGCGAGGTTTGTAGATGAAGCAGGGAAGCCAGTCCTTTACTAGACTTTCATGTGCCATCCATTTCTCTTCATCAAAAGTTTATTTTATACTGTTATATGGAAATGTATAACCTCCATTAAGCAGCTTCTATTTCAAAACCTTGAGTGAGAAATTTCAAAGCATGCATAGTGGATTTTGACCACAGAGAAGTAGCAAAGAAAGTTATTGTTAATCCTATCACTTTCAATTGTAAAAATTTCAATGGATATTTAAAAAGAAACATAATTAAACTTCATTATACTCCTGGAAATGGAAAAGCATGTAAATGTGTGCATTTACAGGTGAACCAAGGAAGTTCAGAAATTTTTAAGTGACCATGAGCAATTTAGCAGCCTCATAGAAAAATGGGAGCAAAATGTAGAATAGATATTCTACTTCCTAATTTCCTTATATAGAAAACTACTACCAGTACCAGTTTTTATTAAAAATATAATTTTATCATTAAAAAAATTTTATCAAAGACCCAAATTATGCCAAAGGCAAGTGATATTTATGGCTTTGTTTTAAAATCTTAATGTCCTTTCCTAGACTGTATATAGACTACGGATATCAACAAACCATCATCATCATCCAGAATGCAATACAAGTTAGTTGACCCACCCCACTTTTTTTTTTTTTAAGAACTAAGTTAGGTAGTGTGCTCCTCATTATTTGAGGACCCAGAGCTCTGAGCACATTTTCTATGATAAAAGAGAAGTTGTCTTCAATACTCCTTTTCTTTCTTAACTAATTAAATGACTCATTAATCCAGGTTTTAAAAGTCTTCTGTTACTCTTTTTGTTTTATGCTATTTATTGGAAATAACACTAAAAGTTTGATGCCCATAAGTATTAATAAGCATCACCCTGAGTAGAGGTTTGTATCTGATACACAGCACCTAACAAAAGTAGTTACTTAGAAAATGCTATTTCTCTTTGTAGAATTTCTACAAAATGCTGTTATAATTATCTTGGCTTGGGAAAAAGGAAAATCAGAGCCTTATTAAATATTCTGAATTCAAATATTTTACTTTTGGATTTTAATTTATTAAATGTTTTCTCCCTTCACACAACAAAGCCATGGAGCCTATAATATTTAGACTTCAGTTCTCTGAACTAGTGTAAAAATTAATAAGCTGATGACAAATAATCAACTACTTTTTTTTTTTTTTTTTTTTTTTTGAGGTTGAATCTCTTCTTATGTCAGGCATCTGCCCCCGAAGTTGGGGACAGACTCAATCTAGAATTTTTATTAAATATTCTTCTTTAATGTTACACGATAACATGTGTATCTTAAAAATGAATTTTTGTTCATTTTAAAGATCTAGTTGGCTTTTTTTATTTTTTTTATTTTTTTTTATTTTATTTAAGCTTTATTTAAACATATGATGTAACCCCACCACCCTCACCCAACCCCTCTTCCCCCCATCCCCCTCAGTTTGTTTTATGACATTAAGAGTCTCTTTTGGTTTTTCTCCCTCCCGATCCCATCTTCTTTCATTTTTACTTTTCCTACCACCTACTTTTAACAGATCCTTTTCAGGGGAGATAAGAGACTGAGGAGATCTGTTTCTGATGAATAGATGGAAAACACTACACAGGACTCAGTCCAAGCATCACTTCTCCTAAAAGAAACTATCTTTGATGGTTCATTTCCTACCTCCTCAGAGATACATTACCTTCTTCTGTGCTCACCCTTTCACAAATTTTATCAAATGACATTAAGCTCTGTCTGCCCCCTACCTCTCCATTTAGATGCTGAGAGCAGGCCAATGACTCTCATTCATCTCTATATTTTCAGCATTTTGCACAAAACTGACACAGGATGGGTACTTCATATATGTAGAATGAAAGGAAAAATAAAAGGATGAATAAATGAAAGAATGCACACAAGCAATAAGCAGTACACAGAAACTTAAACCCAAGATTTCAGAATCCAGGTTCTTCATTTAACAGATATTTTCAGAACGTCTTTACTATTTTCTAAGTTAGCTACTAAACACTGGAGACACAGAGTTGAAGAAGGCATGAGTCACATGCTGACAGACAAATATACACATGCTGTCATGCCTCTAGAAAGTCAATTATTATAAAGCTATTAGACACTGTATTTGAAATATTGTCTTCCTGGTTCTATGCAATTGCTCAGAGCTCTCTGCAAGCCAACCTTTGTCTTTCTGTCTTAGGCATTTAGCTGTGCACCTGATGGTGATATCCTGAACTCTTCTTCATCTTAGCAAAACTATGAAATAGGAAGAGATACACAAATGAAACTCGCCGTTTTTACAGAATATATCATTAATAATCATTATTTCCAAGCTTCTTTCTTTCATTCTGTAGAACTTGACTGGGCATCAAAGGCTCTGAGATGATCCTGGATCTAAAATGTTTAAAGTGCTGTTTAGATGATTATCATATAATAAAATACAGTATGAAGTTATAGAAGTTGACTATGTTTTCTAGTAATGCTCTTTGTGTTATCAGTCCAACCCAGCAATCCTTTGGATTTTTCTTAAGTATTCCATTTATTTATGAGAAAAAGAGAGAAAGAAACTGAGGGGAGTGGCAGAGGAAGAAGCAGACTCCCTACTGAGCAAGGAACCTGATGCAGGGCTCAATCCTAGAACCCTGAGATCATGACCTAAGCCGAAGGCAGATGCTTAACTGACTGAGCCACCCAAGCACCCCAACTCTTTGAATTTTTTGCATAATGGAAAATAAATATATCTTATTTGAAGTCATTAACAAAATAAACACAGATATTAGAACTAAAAGCTATTGAAAGAAAGCAAACTAGAACACACAGTATCTCCTCTTGTTGAGGGTCAGTTTCAAAATTATGATTAATTCTGACAGAAGCTCCACTCAGAAATCTGAAGCATGATTGAGTTAGATGGGATCTTTTATATCTGAGAGTGCAATATTTGCATATTTAGAAGGGAGGTGGCTTCTTGGAGTGATGTAGGCCCATCAACTAAAAAATACCTCCATGTAGGCCAGGCATGACAGTGCCTTCCCCCAGGTTTGAAATATTCGCAACTCTAGTTTACCTATCAAATGCAGGAACAGGCCCTTGGGAAGATGGCTGTCAAGTGCACTTGGGTTAATTGAAGAGAGCTTTCTGGTGCTCTCCTATTTAAAAGGGCATAAAAAGTTTGGAAAAATGCAAGAAAGAAAAGGGTCAATAAAGAAAGATAATCAAAAGAGAAGAGAAAGCAATCTCAATTTTACTTAAGACCTGCCTGCTGTACATACACAAAAATGCCACCTTTCCCAATCTTCTATTTTAAGTGCCTCTAGAAATAGAAAATAAATCTTCCACTTGAGCTTATTTTTATATGAATCTTCTTCTAGTTGTAATAAAAGTTTTCTTGTACTTAGTCTATACTACATTATAAGAATATTACATTTTTCCAAATGCTACCTTGAAACTGTTTTCAAGCTCATTTTAAGGATTTACATTAGTACAGAAACCATGGCTCACTGTAATTAACATTAATTAAGTGCCTGCTATGTACAGGTACTGTGTGCTAAGAGCTATGGAAAATATAAAGATCAATATACAAGGGAAAAACTGAGGAAAAAGAAAAGAATAAAGGAAGAACATTCAATGCAGGTTCAAGATGGGTATTAAGATAATGCTAATTTCAGTAGCTTAATCCAATGGAAATTTATTTCTCAATTATGTAAGTCTAATGCAAGTGTTATTGGTCTGCCAAAAGTTTTCCTTTATATAATGATTCAGGGACCTATAGACTTTCCATCTATGGCTCCACCAACCCCCAGTGTCCAGACAGAAAAGGTAGGGAAAACAAACCCACTTCTTTTTGTTTAATTTTTTTTATTTATTTGATTTATTTTCAGTATAACAGAATTCATTGTTTATGCACCACACCAGTGCTCCATGCAATACGTGCCCTGCATAAAACAAATGCACTTCTAAATTGCATTAGATCAAAAGCAACACATATCATTTCCACTTATCCTCTATTGGTAAGAACCAGTCATATAGTTGACTGTACCTTAGATGAAAGAGGGATTGAAGAATGTAGTCCAAGCCTTAGCAGGTGCTGACACCAGAAGCAGGAATATTTGTTTAAACAACTAACCATCATGACTCAGAAGGAATGTAGCATCCAGGATTCAAATTTTAACACTGACGTTAAATTTTTTTTAATTCCAATTGAATAAAGTAGTTAAAAATGTGGGTTCCTGGGCGCCTGGGTGGCTCAGTGGGTTAAAGCCTCTGCTTTCAGCTCAGGTCATGATCCCGGGGTCCTGGGATGGAGCACCACATTGGGCTCTCTGCTCAGCGGGGAGCCTGCTTCCTCCTATCTCTGTCTCTGCCTGCCTCTTTGCCTGCTTGTGATCTTGGTCTGTCAAATGAATAAATAAAATCTTTTTTTAAAAATGTGGGTTCCTGGGGCACCTGGGTGGTGCAGTCGGTCAGACACCTGACTCTTGGTTTCGGTTCAAGTCCTGATCTCAGGGTTGTGAGATCAAGCCCTGCGTCAGGCTCTGAGCTCAACACAGAGTCTGCTTGAGATTCTCTCTCTCTCCCTCTGCCCCTCCCACTTGTGTGCTCTCTCTCTCTCTCTCTCTCTCTCTCTCAAATACATAAATAAATCTTTTTTAAAAATGCAGACTCTGATTCCTGATCTGAAGGCAGGTTAGTAAGTTAGACACAGAGCCATGTCTTCAGTGAGCAATTAGACCATTTTATCTAATTATCTTAAAAGAAACAAACATTTCATATAGTGCCCAAAACAAGAGTTGCTGAAGAGTATATATCTGTCTTGTGTGTGTACCTATCAATAAGTGAGGTCTAAAGTAGAATTACCTATAATGAGATGTTAACATAAGTCATACCCAGGTACTAGAATTAGGATATTTTATTCTTTTCTTTTTATGCTTATGTTTTTTAAATTTATTTACAACGAATATTATTACAATCCTGATGATGAATAAACTAAATATTTTCAAGGTAAGTACAAATCAATGTTTTGATATTCAGAATCTGAAGAAGTGGTCTTCATTGCTCTTTTCTCAAAACTGTAAAAGTTTACTTACTCTGTTTTGTCTGTTAAATCACAGAAGTTGCTTTTTACATTAATCTGTTTCTGATCATTTGTTCAGATTAACTGCTAGTTCTCTTGATTCCATCATACAACTCTCTCCCATAATACATTACACACTACCCTCACTAATTACACAGAGTAATAATAACAACAATAATAATAATGGGTATTTATGATGTTCCAGACACTGAGTTAATTGCTTTACATGTGATATCTCACTTAATACCTCCTATCTGGTAAGATAGGTGCTATTATCACCCAATTTATACATAGTAAAACATACTTAGAGAAGCACACTATTCACCCAACCTCACTATATGACTCTCCCTCCAGAAAGACTATATGTTATCTAAGAACAACTTGGATGTGAAAAGTGGTTTATAATATTTAGGGCACCTTTACAAACATTATTGCACTAGACCTTTACAATGGCATGGGAATTCTCACCATCATTTTTAAGTTGAGGTAATCAAGAGTCAAATGCTCAAGTTCCAAAGCTAACAGAAGGTTGCACCATACATATCCATCTAGAGAAGCAACAACTATACTCATTATTTTGATTAAAAGTAACTTAAGGGCACCTGGGTGGCTCAGTGGGTTAAAGCCTCTGCCTTCAGCTCAGGTCATAATCCCAGGGTCCTGGGATTGAGTCCCACATAGGGATCTATGCTCAGGCTATCTATGCTCAGGGATCAGTCTCTGCTGAGCAGAGAGCCTGCTTCCTCCTCTCTCTCTGCCTGCCTCTCTGCCTATTTGTGATCTCTGTCAGATAAATAAATAAAAATCTTTTTTAAAAAAAGAATGCTTCTTTAAAAAAAGAAAAAAAGTAACTTAATACAAGAAATTGGTTACCAGTATGTTGGAAAAGCTAGAGGAGAAAAAAGAGATGATCAGTAGTGTCAGGAAGCCACTACCATCACTAGAGCTGGAGGAAAAGGAAGTGGTAATATCCAGAGCCAATGGACACTGTACTACTGAGTAAAACTATATGAACCCATGTGCCTTTGGACAAGAAACCAGAAGCCAAACAGTTCTGCTGAAACTTCTGGACTGGTTGCTTTCATTGCTAAGTTCCATGGTCACTTAGCACTGCTCCTACAGCTGCTAAAGCCAAAAGCAGAAAAAACACAGCTCTCTCTCCTATTTCATGATACAGTGTTCCATGCTATGTCAAGAGTTTCCAGGAAATATGTTTTTTTTTTTACTGCCCACCAAGTGTAATACAAAAAAGAATATAAAAGTATGAAGTATGACAGTATAAAAGGATAAGCTTTCAAGAGCCAAGTATCAGATAACTGTTACAGTGGCAGAAACAAAACTGAACTCAAAGCTTTTGACTTAAAAACAGTTATGTTCATCCAATGTATATTTATGTAACTCCTCTGAGCAGGCACCATGATAGCTGCCAAAGTTCCCATTATGAACCAGGTAGTATAAACTCGGTATATGAACTAGGTATAACCTGGCCATGGCCCTGTGGAAATTATAATATCATGGAAATGAAATTGGAATTCTTTCCATGACATTCCATCCTCTGGACAAAGTTGAGGCATCTTTTATGGGTGCAAGAGTTTGCTGGATTTTGCTGTGTCAATTTGACTAAGCTGTAAACTTTTTTGTTTCCCATTGTTTCCTACTCTATGTTCCTGGGTTAAGAGCTGGCCAAAAAGAAAAATCTGCACAAGATTGGAAAACACAAGCAAAGCAAAACTATTGTTCCCCAAAGTTTTTGTTGTAAGTACGGGAATGGACAGATGAAGAAGTGGCTGGTGGGCCTCAACTCTCCTCCATTCTACATCCAGCCTGTCTTCTCAACTGTCGCTTCCACCAGCCACCCTCATATTTCCCCACAATGAAACACAGCAGCTATTTCCCATGCATTGCTCAGGGAGTGATGCTCCCACTTCAGCAGCTGAATGTGCTCGCTTCGCAGGTTTCCCTACAAGCTCATTTGTTCAATCATGCTGGCCTATCAGGCTGACCAGTTAGGGACTCTGCCTCAATCCTCCCTTGCAGACCTTTACTCCCCATCCCCCCAACAACTGTGTATACTCTAGTTCCTGCTAAAGAAATTTCTTATCTCATAAACTCAAAGTGGCCCTACTCTCCCGACTGATAAAGGTAATACAGAGTCCTTTTGGCATTTTCAAGAACAAGCTGTCTTTCGAATCCTGGGAAGAGCTGCTACATGCTATAGTCAACCATTTTTTAGGTATGATCTGTGATGATCTCTTACATGTCTAAGACCTATTCACCTTTTGGCCTATTCCTCTCCCAATCATCAAGATAGTACTCTGATCTGGCTACAAAATTCAAAGCCTAGCTAATCTCTGACATTAAATTAATAAATAATTCAGCAAAATGCTTCAGGCAGGTCTCCTAAGCACACCAAGAAGCTAACCAAAAATATAACCAAAAGATGATCTGAAATGCCTCTTAACTCCTTCTATTAAAAAGTTTATTTCCTTTATTGCTTATATTAGTTGAATTTTTCTCCCTTCCCTGGCGTAATGCTGAGTTCCTTCTATTACAATACTAGCATCACAAGTCTTCTCAACTTGCTTGCAGGTTATCAATTGTCCTATTGACTATGTATTAGAATCAGAGAGTATTAATCACCTTTCCTTGTGGTGTCATGATAATTACCAAAGAGGATAAAATAGGTTCAGCAAAAACCAACTCTTCCATAAAAAACCACGGCTTGCCTTCCTGATCTGGAGGGGAAAAAAAAAGGAATAAGGGCTTTGGAAAGATTATCATGTATTCTTTCCAGTGAGTCACTAAACCATTAAGTGTAATTTTCTTCTTTGTAACTGTGATAGAAAATGTCATCATCTAAACTACATCCAAACTATCTGAAGTGCTGACCAACAAGAATAAAGCTAATAGACAGACTATTTGACAACGGCAGAGGGAAAGTTCTGAAACCCCTTATCAGCTTACACACATTCAACCCGTTAATTAGTTAGTTATAATGAACATGACAACATTAAATACAAACGTAGGACAGATTAGGAGCTCTGGGGGTTTTGGATAGTCAGAAGAAAGGACACAAGTCAGAGTGCCAGAGAGTGAGCTGCAAAGAAAATCTCTAAGACATAGTTGTTTCACAGAAATGTCTATACAGTGATGCCTGGGTGGCTCAGCAGGTTAAAAGCCTCTGCGTTTGGCTCAGGTCATGATCCCAGGGTCCTGGAATAGAGCCCTGCATGGGGCGGGGGGGTCTCTTCTCTGCAGGGGGCCTGCTTCCCCCTCTCTCTCTGCCTGTCTCTCTGCCTACTTGTGATCTCTGTCAAATAAATAAATAAAATATTTAAAAAAAAAGAAATCTCTATACAACAGTGAGCAAGCAAGGCAGCACTCTATGGTTTATCGTGGCAGAATGAGGTGAGGAGGTGGGGAAGAGAAGAAAAGAGATTCTACCCATGTTGACAGAGCATTTTTGTTCAAGGTGACCTTGGTACAGAATGGTTTGGAGAGGGAGCAGCCAGAAACAGGAAGGAAGAGCAGCAGAGAGGTGCCTCAAGCAGGCTCAGAAGAGCAGTATGAAAGAGATCTGAGGAGGGAAAATGATAGAAGACAAAAGGCACATGCCCAGAAGAAATCATCACAGATTTTTTGCAGGAGGAGAAAGCTGGTGTCACAATAGCAGGGAGAGATGGGATACATATTTACATTTAAATTGTTCCAAAATATTCTGAAACAGTTAACAATAGAAATAAGGACTGAAAACTCTTTAAGTGTTAAAGATGCAAGGAATGTCTTCTCTAACCCCACCTTATCCCCACAAGCCTAACACTGGTCCTGGAACATAGCAGGACCACAAAACACATTTGTTGAATTAATGAGTAATAAATAACATAAAAAGAAAAAATGGTACTAAATCCAAGATTTAATTTAATCAATAAATACCATAATGGGGCACCTGGGTGGCTGTCAGTTAAGCATCTGACTCTTGATTTCAGCTCAGGTTGTGATCTGAGGTTGTGAGATAGAGCCCCGCATAGGGCTCCATGCTGGGGATTCTTTCTCTCCTTTTCCCTCGGCCCCTACCTGCCACCTCTCTCTATCTTCCAATCAATCAATCAATCAATCCACCAATCAATAAAATGCATAAAAGCATAAAAGCATAAAAAGCATAAAAGTAAAAAAAGTAAATAAAAAAATTGGAGAAATACAAAAAGAGTCAAACAATATTAAAAGATGAAGCACTTGGCTAAGGAAAGCTGCAAGAATTGGCTAGAAACTGAACTTCCCCAAAATCAAAGTAAAGATCTTACAAAAATGAGTTTAATAGAGGCATAATTTAACAGAATAATGAATAGCTGTTCATCAGTTCCCAAGCAGGCTTTGTCACATAGGTATTTATATAAGAGATTGAGTAGTATAATGGACACATTCTCAAAAGCCATATACTGAAAGCTATTACAAAAAACTTCCTGGGGCGTCTGGGTGGCTCAGTGTGTTAGGCCTCTGCCTTTGGCTCAGGTCATGATCCTAGGGTCCTGGGATAGAGCCCTGCATCGGGTTCTCTGCTTAGCGGGGAGCCTGCTTCCCCCTCTCTCTCTGCCTCCCTCTCTGACTACTTGTGATCTCTCTCTCTCTGTCAAATAAATAAATAAAATCTTTAAAAAAAAAAAAAAACAAACTTTGGGCGCCTAGGTGGCTCAGTTGGTTAAGCAACTGCCTTTAGCTCAGGTCATGATCCTGGAGTCCCGGGATCGAGTCCCACATTGGGCTCCCAGCTCCACGGGGAGTCTGCTTCTCTCTCTGACTTTCTCCTCGCTCATGCTCTCTCTCACTGTCTCTCTCTCAAACAAATAAATAAAATATTTTTAAAAAACCCTTTCACATAGGGTTTTTCCTTATACTAGACCTTTGTGAAAGCTGGGGATGGAAGGAAAAGTTTTTGGTTTTTAGAAGAATTTCAAATGAAGGGCAGAGTATGGTGATACACTATAGATAATGTAGCATTCTGATGATTTCTCCTAATACATAGATAAATTTGAAAGAAGCTTATAGGATGACTGCTTAACTTATCCCTTCCTATTCCTATCAAAGATCAATTATGCCACCAGGTTTCTGAGAAGAATTGATAAAATAAGAACTCCAGAAATAAACAATTCCTGAAGAGTAGGCATTCTATAGTATCGATTGAAAGAATATCCTTATAACCAAGATGTTGCTCTCCTAGGGCCATTGCTAGGTCTCACTTACAGTCTTGAATAGTTGTGCATCTAAAATGCCATGAGAGTGCCCACAAATGGGGTTCAAGCCTTTTCTCAGAGATAAGCTCTAATGCTGGCCAAATGTCCCAAAGTGTATATAACTATACACCACTCCATAAATACAAATGAAATGACAATAGCCTTGAAGATTTTGAAAATTGCATACCTTTACTACCTTTACAACTATGGAACTTTGACCTGCCAAACAAGTCAATGTGGAACAGTGTTGAATTCCAATGTCTAACAGGATTTTTTTTTTTTTTAGATTTTATTTATTTATTTGTCCAAGAGAGAGGGAGAGAGAGCGAACGAGCACAGGCAGACAGAGTGGCAAGCAGAGGGAGAAGCAGGCTCACTGCTGAGCAAGGAGCCCGATGTGGGACTCGATCCCAGGACGCTGGGATCATGACCTGAGCCGAAGGCAGCCGCTTACCAACTGAGCCACCCAGGCGTCCCCCCTCTAACAGGATATTAATCACAGATGGACCCCTCATTAGCCAAGTACTAGTACTTATTGCGTAATATTTATATAATCCATCTTTATGTCAAAGCATTTGTCTAAAATGTTGATTTGGGGTTTTGAAATAATATTTAGATGTTCTTCCTGACAAGGCTGAGCTAATTCTTCACACTGCCACCATAGTGTGAAAGGCAGTCCCTGTCATCAGCACAGGTAAAACCAAGAATCCTATTTGCAGGAAGTCACATGTCTTTCATCTAAAATTATTCAGGAACACACTTAAAAAGATGAAGCAAGATACAGCCTGTTTTGCTACATTTAAAATAAGAATTTTCTCTAGTAGAAGATTATTCCTGCCTGATTTGACTCTAGAACTATTTTTGCAATCAACACTCTAAAAAATCTGGAAAATCTTTGATATATATAGAGATCATAATAAGTCAGTCCATAAACAATGTTTGTGTATATAATCAAAGCTCAATAAAAAGTTGTAAAAGTTATAAAAAATATATATAATTATTTCTACTCACGTAAAGCAGAACTCTAAAACTATAATCAATTATGAAACACTAGAGCCTAAACTTTGCCTATTTCTTAAGCAAGAAGATAAATTATAAAAAGCAATGCCATCCTTGGGAAAAATTGCTGCAAAGAACTGAAAAGCTGTTCAGAATGTAGATATACATGTAATGTTGGAGGTAGGTGATCAGTATTTTTGAAGCAAGACCAAATTTTATATTCTCTCTGTGGAGGCTGTATTGGAGAAATGAATTAGAATAACTGATATTGCAAAAATTCAAACTCAGAATAAGAAAACAGTTTCAAGAGCTCTTACATAAAATGATCTCCTTTGACTATGTTGTTGGCTGTTTTTTTGACAACTAGGGCTGAAAACCAGAATCACCTGTGGAGCTTCTCAAGCTACAATTACTTGGGCCCCATCTCTAAAAAGTACATGGGTCCCAAGTCACAGCTAAGTGAGCAAGGGCTCAACTACTTGGGAGCAAGAAATAAACATCTAGCATGTGTGAGCTTATATATTTGGAAATTTCTTGTTAAGCAGCTAGTATTATTTACCCATACACATGGCTAGAGGAATATATGTTAGAAGAAAAATCAGGATCCAATCTTGGGAACTATCTGACCCCCAGGCTTCCATTCCATCCCTCATGAGTGTAACCTTGGGCTATTTACCCATAACCCTGCCATCTAGAAGGCATAAACTACTGGAACACATTTTTCCCCTAGATGACAAGGATATAGAGCCACTGGCTGACACGGACAACTCCACACTCTGTCATATTCAGTTCATTTTATACTTTTTACTTTGGCTCATTCTTGATAGTCTGTCTTATCAGACTGAGAGCCACTTGAACATTTTGGCTCATCCTATTCTCAGCACACATCTGATTCTGTTTTAATGTTGAAGAACAACCTTTCTGGTTACCTAGCATATAGTGTTCCCCTGTCAGCAACTTCATTAGAAATCCCTGTAATTTCTACTAGGAACCACATTATAAAACTGCAAGAAGCAAATCTGA
Source organism: Taxidea taxus jeffersonii (assembly GCA_003697995.1). Classification (NCBI taxonomy): domain Eukaryota; kingdom Metazoa; phylum Chordata; class Mammalia; order Carnivora; family Mustelidae; genus Taxidea; species Taxidea taxus. The sequence goes on along the minus strand of ML101975.1, from coordinate 50,057 downwards.
TGATCACACACATACACACACCCCTTTCTGATGTGAGGATGTGCATAATTTGGAAGCAGATTAAAAAAATGAAGATATATCACACAAAAAGCAGCCATAACAAATTGTAGTCCATTTCTTGGGCTATAAGAGAATGGCTGACAAGAACAAAAGGTTTTCTTTCCCTCTCTCTGAGCTTCCTGAACCTCCCTATCACACCATTCTAATTCTGCATGCTGCAGTTCCAAAAGGGGTCATCCTGGGGGGCAGGGAGGGCATATATTGGTATTAAAGAAGAAGCAATCACCTTCAACCAGCAATCTAGAGTGTCAATATAACAAATAATTAATAATACTGATCTCCCTGAGTCACTGGCTTCATTATCTAATGCGGGGGGAAAAATCATGAAGAAACCGAAGGTAACTTATCCTTTAAAATTTAGGTCACTTGCAGGCAGAGTATGTTAACTCCCCTGGGAAGAGGGGCAGGGAAGGATTTTATGTGAGAGTCAGTCTGTTTACTTCTTTGTCCTGCCAAATTTCAAGATAAAATTCTTTTTTTTGTTTTGTTTTGTTTTGTTTTGTTTCGGAAAACATTTAAAGCTGACAGGATCAGAGAATATGCAGCTGTTTGCCTTTTGTAACTTAAAGTCAAATGTGTCTACAGGTTCTGATTTGCTAACTCTGACAGGGTTTGACAAGCCTGGTGAATACCGCATACCTGATCAATTTCTTGGGGTGGGCAAATTTATAGATTTTTTTCAGTGAACGTGCCCAAGAAAAAGGGCTGGCAGGAGAGTCAGCCAGCTCTGCAGGCTGAGAGCACACCAGAGTTGATGAGAATGAAATTGAATGTGCATGGGGCTAAACACTGGACGCTGGGAATATTAAATGAAACTTGTGAAAGGATCACATTCAAGTAAAAAAAAAAAAATGGTTAGTGTGGCAGATAGGAGGGAAGTCCACCAAATGAGATTCTCAGTTGGAGGGGGAATGGAGTCTCGAGATGTTAGGACCCAAATGAACTGCACAAATGAATTCAAGCAGAAGAGAAGTTGAGACTGGGTAAAGATTATTAGTAGAAATGATTTCCTGCTAAAATGTGGAGTCTCAACATTATATATTTTGCTCTAAGGTATCTCTAGCCTAACCAAAAAGGCTGTGCAATTTTTCTCCAGGTACACAAGGGAAGGTTGCAGCAGGACTTCTTTTACTAATTGTGACAAGCTAAGGATTGTTTTTTTAATAAAAGCTGCATTTTCCTGGAGTGAGGGAGTAAATTCAGTTCCCAGATCTTAAGGATCCTAGAACTGAGGTGCAAAACCCCAGGTGGGGATAACTCCAGGCATAACCAATTAGTTTATGTTTATTAGTTCATGTTTTCCAAGACACTCCAATCCAGGGGATAATGGGAGGGTGAGGCAGCAACAACCAGGGAGGGAAATAACCATCCAAACTTGCAATTTCTCCCCTCACCCCTAAGGACACCCTGAGAGTACTGAGTCCCTCAAATTCTCCACCAACATTTCTGCACAACCTAGTGGCATCAGCTCAGTATTTCATGGCACAGAGTGGGGCATCCTCTCAGTGGCCCATGGCATCCTCCATTTCCTCTTTTCCTAATTTATGCTGGCTGTCCCAGAATCATGTTATTGGAGGCACCTCTGCTGCTCTGCTCACCATGGCAGTGCCACAACTGTCAGTGCCTCAACACCCAAACAGACTGTCAGTGACTCAACACCCAAACAGAGGAAAATCAGGTGCTGACAGTGTGAAGCTGCTCACCATGTATGTCACAGGAGTGCCATCTGCCATCCCAGCAGAGACTCCAACACTATTTGCCATCACGGTAAAAGCTACTGGCCTTGATGTAGCTGATATTGGATTTATAGTTCCTCTAGTTTTCACTCAACTTTAATCAGAGCTCTCTTACCCCAGAGCTCAGCCCAGGAGGCTACATCAGATTACAATGACAACATTTGCCATTATCTGAGTCCCTCCTCCTTTAAGACACTACTCCACAGTCCTTTTAGCACAGCTGATGTCTCAATGATGATCTCTTTACTTGGACTGAATTCCCTCCAAAAATTTATTTGGACTGAAAACCTCCAAAGAGGTTTCTCCTTCCCTATAGTGAATAAGGTAGACCTGTTCCTCCAGTCCTATAGACATGTCCCATCATGTCTGAATCTGAGGCATTTCTGGGTTACCATAATTCATTCATTTATTCATTCAACAACTATTATTGAGCACCTGTTTCCCAGCGACTCTAGTTATTGCTAGGGATGCGATGGTGGGAAAGATCAATATAATCCATGGCTTCGTGAAGCTTTCAAAGTGCTAGGAAAGATAAAACAATAATAAATAAACTGGTATGAATATTACATAGTTGCAAGACAGCTGACTATATAAAAATACGAGGAAATTTTTGAACCTATGCTTTGAAGAGAGGAAAATCAATTTGCTCAAGTTTATCCTGGATGTAGGTCAACATAATAAAGGTTCCAATCATTATGACCTTCTTAAGAAAGTTTTGGAGGAAGATTCAAAACTACCTGGATGTTCTCCAGCACAAGTACTAGGAAACTGAATTATAGATCCCTCCCTAGGTAAAGTTCCACAATGATTTCCTTCTCTGTCTGTGATACAGGGCACTCCGTATAATTGGCCACAGTCAGCAACCATGGATTTTGGAACACAAATTGCCCACAGAGGTTCTGAATTATCTTGGAAATAAGGTAACAGCTTTGTTCCAACTCATTCAAGACCATCACTGAGGTCAGTTTTGCAGCTCCCTTGCAGAGTTTTGGCCAGTGGCTCCCCTAAATTTCCTGTGTAAAAAAGTCAAAATCAAAGGATCTATATCTGCCTATGAAGTCACTGCAATTTTCCTTTCACTGCCACTGTCATTGCCATCCATATGGTCGCCCTCAGTTTTATGTCAGGGTTCTAGGGCAGACAGTCTCTGAGAGATGACAGGTGGAACACAGAGGCTCAGGAAGAACATCCAGCTGCAAGGCCAGAGATGGGGAGGCAGAGGAGGATCCTCCTCGCTTCCTGGCCAGGAATCGTAGAAATAATAATATGGATTGTTTAAAGGTGGGGGAAAACACATCTAGTTCTTCTCAGACTCAACAATTCCAGCTGCCAGAAAGGGTGAAACAGAGCAAACAATAGTCCTGGCCACATTAGGACACAGCGAGCCATTATCCCCACTGCCCAGGCCCAGGGCACAGAATAATCTGTAGCAGAGCTGCCACAGTACAGTGGCAAGCTGGTGAAGGACCCAGAACCCAGGCATAAAGTGAGTGGTGACAACCTCAGGGATGGCAATGGTGGGAGCCATAAGATTAGAAATGCAGTCAAAGCAGTATCAGTTGTATCAATGGGCATGAAGGAAATAGCAACAGGGGGAGCAGCAGCACCCAGGTCCAAACATCAGAGGAGCAGCCAAACAAAGAAGACAAATCACCTCCAGAGAGTGTGGGTGTATACTTTCCTGATCATCTTGGAAACAGAAAGTACTAATGGAGAACTAGACTTTCAGTAATCTGGAGAGGTGTGAGCTGATTTGGGGACTCTATTAAACCTTGGTGCAGGAGAAACACTTGTTAGACCTACATAGGGTTAAAACAAGGATATCAGTCTCCAGTGACAGCAAGTCATTCTGGGATGGGTTCCTAAGAATGAATACACCCTCCAAAATATATATTCCTTGAGGCAAGTGAGCTCACCCTATTTACGTCCTTTATACTTAACACCTCTCATTCCCCATCCATAAATAAAACTAATGGCAGTATGGTTTTGTTGTTAAAGAACCAACCACCTTGTCCTTCCATAATCATTTGACCCCTTGAGTTGATGACTCACCTGAGTTCCTGGTCTCCATTCCTGAATCCCACTTCTCTTCTCAGCAGTTACCTGAGCTATCTACCCAGCTTGTGCCTTGGGTGTTCCTCCTTTCCCCTCCCCTGCCCCTGACATATTGTCCAAATACTGCCACTGCTCTGTCCAGTACAGTATCTGGAGTATGCATGCATCTGATTGTCCCTCTAGTCTCCCCAGGCCTTACTCCTCAGTTGGGATGGCTTCTTTCAGTCAAAAGGGTTTAATAGCTACTCAATATTGACAGCTCACCATCATTCTCCCAGAACCTACTACCACATGATGAGAAATCAATTCCCTCCCTAATAAAAGAACCTCTTATCATAGCTTCTAAGTAAAAATCTCAACTAACAAGGAGATATCATGTCTTACTTCCCTTGACAAATACATTACCCTTTTTACAGATCCTAAATACCTTACTGGACAAATACTGTAAACTTTTTCCAATGTTATCATCAAATGCTTTCAAAGAGCCTTTTTGAAGCATGGTAGAACTATAAGATCCACTCTGCCCATCCCTGATGAGCATCTTGATATATTAACTTCCCTACCCAAGGGTCATAAGACAAGCTCTCCCCTGCTGACCATAAAGCAAATCTTGGAGGTGGTATTGACTACCAAATGTACCAAAGGAAGTCTTTCATTTTTGCATGTTAAGGAACTGGATGTGATGGGCCCCAGCCACTGGCTAGTGTACCCTCTCCTTCTTGCAGTGCAGGTGTGTATAATGAGGGAAGCCTTATTTATGAACTTAGTGGCTTTTATTCTCTACAACAATGGATACAAAAAGTATTCCAAAAAATTTTGATGAGTGAATGACAGTGATTCATGCTCTAAATTATGGCCCCTGGATAGTCATCCATCCATGAGTATTAGTACCATCAATTTTGCCTTAACGCATGAAAAAAAAAAATGGGTTTGTCTATAAGTCACTGGGCTACAAATATTCTGAGTCCTAAAATCACAATAATGAAAAGATAAGGCAAGAGGATAAAACAAAAGCTAATATATGAGATCCTTACCTTTAAAAATAAAAACATCCCATTAAAACACACTTTATATGTGAGTTAAAAATTATGGGAAATATTAGAAGAATGAAGGACATGGGAACAATTGAAATCATTTGAAGGAAGTAAAGTGTATTTTTCAAAAAGACTATAGGCAAGGGGAAATCTTCATAGGAAATAACCAAAGAAAACCAACATAAAAGTAGTCACCCAGAAAACTGTCACATTTTTCTCATGTTTCATTTCCAAGATGTCACTACCAAAAATGTTAATAGCTGAAAAGGCAATTAAATAATACATCTGGGCCATTGTGAGCACTGGCTAGAACCAACACAATAGTACATAGGTCACTGAAGTGCATGTAACGCATGAGTAAAGAAGAATACCACAGGCAGAAAAACATACAGGTGCAAAATACAAAGGACCCAAGGACATCTCTCCAAGATACTGTGAGGGGGGAAAAAAACTCATAAGCTATGCTGCAGATATAGGGGTGAAAGCAATGAACTGTGCATAGACAAGGATGTGATTTAAATTATGCCGGTGTCATGCTGGATAAACCAATAAAGGAGTTTAATCGCTGCTACAAAAGCCCAAGGTTAATAGCAACAAACTCCCCTAACAGTTGCACACCAATAGTATGAAAAAAGATAAGTTTGGACAGAAGCTATATAATGGCTACTCTCTGCACCTGGAAAAGTTCAATAGAACTGTGTAAAAGAAATCAGATACGAATCTGTCCAAAAGAGAGGGGAAAGACTCTTAGACAGACAGATGGTATTTTTAAAATTATAATGAAACCAGCTTCAGGGAAAATCTTTGACAGGGAAGTGAGGCGAGAAAATAAGCATCTATTAGCATAATGGTCCCAGAGTCCAGGTACTACCTGATATGAGCAGAATGTACAGTAGATTTAAAAGAAGCCACTAAGGTAGTCCCAATCTACCAAAAGTCTGGTCTCTCAGAGCTGCCAAGAAAAAAAATAAGAGAGTTTTTATTAATTTTCTGCTCCCAAATGACCTCTTCAAGAGTGGAAATTCCCCTGGAAAACTTAGAACCAGGGAAGCAATGTCAACAGGCTAAGAAAACTCACCTTCTACCTGGTCCTCAACTTAGTAGGACACATTGGCCCAGACAGACCCAGGTTGGAAAAAGAAAAAAGGTAGCACCAAATCTGCCACTGACTCTCAAACCACGGTCTCCATAAGAGCAAAATAATGTCTGGTATTTAAGTTACAACCACCAAGAAATGCAAAGATACAGCAGAGACTAAGAAATAGGCAATGGCCCTGTTTGAGTCTTAAGTATTTTTTCATAATGTTGTATAAACTGTAGAACTCACATTAAGCACATCCCTCTCTTAGAGCAACTTTCCACCCTCTGCACCTACTGTGTGTGTGAGAGAGACAAAGAGACAGAGAAGGTCAGAGAGAGAGAAAGAGAAAAGCAGCACAGTGAATGAAGGAATGGTATAAGGAGAGACAGATCCTAAATGTGTAATCATTACCCAAGGTTGTATCATTTCCTTTACATTCCAAATCAGCCGGTACCAATCACCTGGCCTAGAAGAAGCCTGGTTAATAGGGGTCTGTCCTGGGGTGGTAGGTGTAAGGAGATATGGTCAACCCAATAAGCTGGGAAGCACAGAGCAAAGGGAGCCTTTATGTAAATACTGGTCTTCCAATAACATTCTAATGTTTCCTATTGTAGTAACTATTGAGACCCAAATTTGAAAGATATTTCTATCTTCTCAGTTCATTGCTACTTCAATTTCTACTTAACTTCCAGGTGACTAATAAATATTAAAAGCCAATCATTTAAACTCAAAATGGATAAAAGACCTCAATGTGAGGCAGGAATCTATCAAAATCCTAGAGAAGAACATAGGCAGTAACCTCTTCGACATTGGCCACAGCAACTTCTTTCAAGACATGTCTCCACAGGCTAAGGAAACAAAAGTGAAAATGAACTTTTGGGACTTCATCAAGATAAAAAGCTTCTGCACAGCAAAAGAAATAGTCAACAAAACAAAGAGACAACTCACGGAATGAGAGAAGATATTCACAAATGACACTACAAAGGGCTGATATCAAAGATCTATACAGAACTCCTCAAACTCAACATTCAAAAACAGATAATCACATCCAAAAATGGGCAGAAGACATGAACAGACAATTCTCCAAAGAAGACATACAAATGGCTAACAGGCACATGAAAAAAGGTTCATCATCATTAGCCATCAGGGAGATTCAAATCAAAACCACATTGAGATACCACCTTACACCAGTTAGAATGGCCAAAATCAACAAGACAGTAAACAACAAGTGTTGGAGAGGATGTGGAGAAAGGGGAACCCTCTTACGCTGTTGGTGGGAATGCAAGTTGGTGTAGCCACTTTGGAAAACAGTGTGGAGATTCCTTAAGAAACTAAAAATAGAGCTTCCCTAAGACCCTGCAATTGCACTACTGGGTATTTACTCCAAAGATACAGATGTAGTGAAAAGAAGGACCATTTTTACCCCAATGCTCATAGCAGCAATGGCCACAGTCACCAAACTGTGCAAAGAGCCAAGATGCCCTTCAACAGACGAATGAATAAAGAAGATATGGTCCATATATACAATGGAATATTATGCCTCCATCAGAAAGGACGAATACCCAACTTTTGTATCAACATGGATGGGACTGGAAAAGATGATGCTGAGTGAAATAAGTCAAGCAGAGAGAGTCAATTATCATATGATTTCACTTACTTGTGGAGCATAAGGAATAACATAGAGGAAATTGAGAGAAGGAAAGGAAAAGTGAATTGGGGGAAATCAGGGGCGGGGGCTGGGAGAGATGAACCATGGGAGACTGTGGACTCTGAGAAACAAACTGAAGGTTTAGAGGGGAGAAGGATGGGGAGTTGGGTGAGGCTGATAGTGGGTATTAAGGAGGGCATGTATTGCATGGAGCACTGGGTATGGTACATAAACAATGAATTTTGGAACACTGAAAAAATAAAATTAAATTTTTTTTAAAAAGCCAATAATTTTCAACAAACCCTTCCTTCCAGATCTACCCTTGCTTCCTCCCCTGCTTCTTCACACCTTACAGTTCTTTCTTCCTCACATCTCTTTATTCATTTTATTTATTTATTTGAGAGAGAGAGCATGAGCAGTGGGGAGGAGCAGAGGGAGGGGGAGGAGGAAAGGGAGAGGGAGAAGCAGGCTCCCCAGCTGAGCAGGGGGCCCTGTGAGGCAGGGGAGTGGAGGGGGTGGATCCCAGGACCCCAGGATCATGACCTGTGCTGAAGGCAGACACTTAACCAACACAGCCACCCACGTGACCCACAAAGTTTCTGAATACAGTAAAACCTCTGTGGTTCATTATAATTGGGGGAGAAGGGGAGAAAAGAAAAAAAGGTCATTTAACTTAATGGAAATTTTGAAGAAGAAAACTTTTATGAAGAACCTGGGTTTCAAAACATTCCAGGACAAAGCAAGAAAACCACTGTCAGGGGAAGGTAAGCTGTGAAAGCACTTTAACTGATAACATATTTATAATTAGTGTATCCATTGCCTGAATGCAAATGTTTCAGCTGAAGGCCTTCACTCTCAATCAGCATAACATTTCCCTTGTTTAATCTATTAATTTACTTAGCAACCCTTTTTCATAGATACATGTTAAACAAGGATTCCGACTAACAAAACTTTATGTCCCAGCAGATGGCCCATAGAAACAGCCTTGCTGGTCTAATCAAAACAAATTTTGCACAACAAACACTTGCTCTGTTGAATGGCCTTGTCACAATCACACTCTATGTCAGAGTCATTCTCCATAAAGGAAAAAAGTTGTAATTGGTAATATCTGCTGTTTGCATTGTAAGTAGGCAGAGCTGGCCTGCCATATAAAAATGAAAATAGTCTGTCAGCTAGGTCCCACTCACTCCTTCTCTTATCCTTCTCTCTTCTATCCCACTTGGGTCCCTTATCTCATAAGCAAGTGGTTTATTTCCCTGCCTTCCATGGAAGTGCCTCTTTCTTCCAAAGATCAGTCCCCATCCCCTGGAAAACTCATCCATTAATAAAGCTATTTAAAGGAAAACTATTGCATGTCAAGAATGCTTTTAATATTTTACCAACCAACCCTGCTGTCTGTAAAATTTAACTTACTTTAAAAAAAAAATGTCTGCTGAGGACTCTGTCCCAGGACCCTGGGATCATGACCTGAGCCAAAGGCAGATGCTCAATGACTGAGCCACCCAGGCAGCCCTAAAATACTGTTTTCATTATTTTATCTTCTCTCTGAAGAGTCTTTATTTCCTCTATTGGACTGTTCATCACCGTCTGCTGAGATCCTCTGCCTTCTCTTCTGGTACCTACTGATTTCTATCTTGTGTTTATATGTTGTAATGATACTTTATTAATAAGCCGCTTGAGGGTAGGATCTGTGTTTGTTAGGTCTCTGTATCCTTCCTTGCACTTAGAACAGTACTTTTCATGATGTAAGTAATTTGTTTTTAATCAGCATTTATTAAATGGAATGAATTAAGGAAAAAAAAATGCTGAATTTTTAAAGTATTTTATATCCTGGGGCGCTCTCAAGGCTCCACCAAGCCAGCAGGTCACATATGGTCCAGGCAACTTTACCTAAACACCTTCCCAACAGTTTCCATTTTGGCACTGAAGACTGTTCTCAGCAACCACACTTTGTTATCTCCAGGAACCGGAAACAACCATCATTTCACCAGCTTGACCTGTGTGCTACAAACACAGTGCTGTATTTCTCCTCCCAGTAATTGGAGGGGTCAACAGTATAGATCCTATCGTTTCTTCACTAAATTGAGAGCAGAGGAGCTTTAGAATAGCACTTTATCAGAGACTGAAGCGAAAACAAGAAAAGGAAGAGGCAATAGAACTAAGAAAAAGAGAAAAAAGGAAGTGAACTGGGGTCAGATCATTGGTGAAGGGAGTCATGGCTTCCTATGGCCTGGTCTGAATGTTCTTCCTAGACAAGAAGCTGTGCAGATCATTGAGCAAAGAAGCAAGGAAGAGCAGAAGATGGTAGAGGCTGATCTGGTCCAGCAGAGGGAAGAGTGGGACCAGAAGAAAAGGAGGAAGCTTAAATGGAAGGAGGATGGAGCAGAAACACATGGAGAGGTTTTAGTCTTGGCCCCCCCGACCCGGGTCTCAGTGAAGAAACATATGTTGCTTTGGATACCAGAATACTTGAGGTAAGAAATGTTTTCAATATGACAGCAAAAGGGGCGCCTGGGTGGCTCAGTGGGTTAAGCATCTGCCTTCGGCTCAGGTCATGATCTCAGGGTCCTGGGATTGAGCCCCGCATCAAGCTTTCTGCTCGGTGGGGAGCCTGCTTTCCCCTCTCTCTCTCTGCCTGCCTCTCTGCCTACTTGTGATCTCTCTTTCTGTCAAATAAATAAATAAAATCTTTAAAAAAATATGACAGCAAAAGAGAGAAGAAAGAAATCAGTCCATGTCCTGGTCGCTGTGAGGAACAGCAGAAGAGCTACAGGTTTTGCCATTGGGAAAGTCCCTGGTTGGATGGATGCTTTCAGAAAAGCGAAGAAGAGAGCAGTTCACTATTTGCATTATGTAGAACTATATGAAGACCATATGATATTCCACAATATTTCTTTAAGATTTAAAAGGACCCATATCAAGATGAAGAAACAACCCAGAGGCTATGGCCTCGGCTGCCACTGGGCCATCATCACCACCTGCCAGCTCATTGGCATCAAAGACATGTATGCCAAGGTCTCTGGGTCCGTCAACATGCTCAGCCTCACATGGGGCCTCTTCCATGGGCTCTCCCACCAGGAAATCCATCAACAACTGGCTAATAACAAGAATCTCCATGTTGTAGAATTCCAGAAGGAATGGGGCCCTCCACCCATTATGGTGACCTCCCCCCAGGGAGCCTTAAGAAAGGATCCAGAGTCAGAAGATGTGGTTCTAGACATCAAAATGGACTAGGAAGGAGTGCAGGCCACACAGGGAGTGAAGCATTCAGTGTGGTCCAGTGTAAAGAGAGCCACCACCTGAGCTTCCCTCTGGCCTTTGTACAGCTGCAGTACCATCCAGCACCCCAAGGAGATTCAACCCTTCACATTTTTAATGTCACTTTCTTTTTAAAGGAAAGGACAACCTTCTTTATTAACAAATAATAAATAACTATAGCTTTAAAGAAAAAGATTTTATATCCTCTTTTGTTCGAAGAAATACAGCTTTGAATTTGTTCAACATGAGGTCTCAAAGAGCTTGCATTGTCAATACCCCTTTCTATGAAATCTACTCTTTACCCACAACCCAGCCTTAACCCGCTTTCTGGAGAGTGCATACTCATAGCTTCTGGTGAGAAGCTTTCTGTAGCACTGTTGGTTACTACATAACCCATAGACTTCCTTGGTCACTGTAGATTGGGCCAAGACCTTACCCAAAATGAGCCAGTCAATTCTCTTTCCAGAGAAACTGGAAAAAAAAAAATTGAGACACTCCAGTTATCTGGAAACTAAGGGCCTAAATGTTTCTGTACACCTGAAGGTGTACAGAATCCATTCTGGCATGATGATGACATGCCCTCATGGCAAACTGGCCTAAAATAAGTTGACCATTTGTAACTATTGGGTTCTTTCACTGAAGGCAGAGGCAATACTATTTTAGCCTCAGGACTAGTTACACTTCTCATCACAGCTGGACAACAGAACACAGGAACAGAGCCAAACTAAGTCCTAAGAGAAGAAATGCCCCTCCAGAAATATAATCTTACACTTGCTCATAGAAAGAGTCACATACACAGTATTTGGTTTTGGCTCAGGTCATGGTCTCAGGGTTGTGAGACTGAGCCTCCTATTGGGCTCCATGCTGGGGAGGAAGTCTGCTTCTCTCTTTCTCTCTGCCCCTCTCCCGCCCCATCCCCCCTCGCTTTCACTCTCTCGCTTTCAAAATAAATAAATAAATCTTTAAAATAAGTAGATAAATCTTTAAATAAATAAATAAAAATTTTTTTATTTTCTCCACAACATTTTGTGAGGATGAAAGGTATGATGCAGGGTTGCCCGGTGGGGGCGGGGGGGGCGGGTATATGCTATGGTGAGTGCTGTGAAGTGTGTAAACCTGGCGATTCACAGACCTGTACCCCAGGGGCTAATAATACATTATATGTTAATTAAAAAAATAAGAAAGTGTAATTAAAAAAAAGAAAGGTATGATGCATGTAAAGTGAATACCTAATAAGAAGGGATTTATAAAAACCAGAAAGAAAAAAAATTTCTAAAAGCAAGGTAGGTGGTCATTTTTTTTATAGGAAGTAACTTAGAGCCACAGCCTTTGATTGCATGGTGGAGACTCTTCTAGTCAAGACCAACCCTAGGTCAGAGCCACACCAGGCATGAGTTCCCCACAGGTTTCAGTACATAGTTATAGAGCATTCAGAGACATGTCAAAGCCTAAGATTACTACTCATTATTAACATCAGATAGCAAAAGGTTTACTGGCAATAAAAAAAAGAAAGCCAATAGTGAGAAGCAGGAAGTTAACTAAAAATGACATCAAAGTAGTTGACTTGGTAGATGAAGTACTAAGAAACAAGTCCATGTCAGCCATAAGAAGACCGAGAGATGGAGTGATGTTCAAACCAATCAATGGCGCAGTTCTAAAACTAACTCCATAATAACTAGGCAGTAACATCTAATATGGCTGGTTAGTGACCAGCTCAGTGAAAATCTTGGCCAAGGGTGGAATTTTAGAGCTGCTCTTAACAAATTCCACGAGACAACTACACCCTAATGTCCACCTCAGTCATTTCACAAATGTAATACATTGATGTCTCTCTTTTGTATGTAAAAGGTTATTGTTAATATACCATCTCTGGAGGAACTGAGAACCCCTATCATACCTTTCTTATTCTGTAGCTTAGAAGTGGAAACCCAATGACATGGCCAAATGTCAAAATCTTCTGTTTGCACAGTATCATACTGCAACCAGAGCTGACCAAGGTATTAAGCAGATTTGCTGACCTAGGAATGCATCACTAGAAAACACAAGGAAAATGAAGGGAATAAACCTCCTGAAGTTCCTCCTTTATGCCAATCTATGTAATAGCTGGAGCTATAGCAATCCCACTGATAAGATTGTATAATTAAAGTCTGAGCTTTGAAACATTGGCCAGGAGTAGACAGAAGCAGGCAAAGGGAAATGGTCATTCAGACAGGCGGGCATGTGACCCAAACTTGTGAAGGACACTGCAGAGGATCCCGGTGCAAACCAGAGAAGACTCCCAATAAGACCAGGACAAAGATGATTCCTGGAGCTGTTCCTACATAACAGTTCTGCCAACTCCTTGTTTAGGAGAGATTAGAGTAAATATTTCCATATTTAAGTTAACTCTTTGATATGATGTATTTATAATGTGAGTTCTATCAATTTATTTAAAAATTTGTTAAGAAACGCCCCCTTCTATTCTAGCCCCAGTCAGATATTATCAAGATGGATATTTGAACCAGATGTGTCCTAATTCACATTTGTAGTTAAAATTCTGTGGTCCTGGGTAAGCAAATTCAGCAATTCCCACATGGAATTCCTCTTACAGGTTCTAGCTAGTTTTGCAATGAGCTTCTTTGCCAAAAGCATTTTCTCTGCAAGATTTTCATGCAAACATTTTCTCTGCATAATTAATTGGCTATAAGACAATTCTGCCATTAAAAAAAATAAATAACTGGTTGACAGATTGGTTTTACAGTTTGTTGGTTTCAACAAGTGGTTGACAGTTTGGTTACATTTCTCCAATGAAGCAATACTCTCATTTTTATATTATATAACTCTTACCATTCATAATAGTCTATACAGTGATGTAGAGTTTTGAACCCACATTTCACATAGAACTTTTGAACATCTATCAAAGGACATATGATATGATGATACTCCAAGAACATGCACCAGCATAAAAGGCTTTCACAATAAAATTCAAAGTTCAGTTACAAATATGCATCCTAGTATTTGGAAACTGATACCACTCTTAATGAAGGAAAAGGTTTTAGTTAAAAAAAAAAGAAGAAGAAGAAGAAAAGACAAAACAGAAAAGTGTGATGCAAACAAGGAAATAAACCAACAAGCAAAAAAAAAAAAAAAGGTCGGGGGGGAGGTGGCTAGTTCCTTTGGTTAAGTGTTCTCCTTAAGCTCAGGTCGTGATCTTTGAGTCTTGGGATTCAGCCCAGGCCAAGCTCCCTGCTCAGTGGGGAGTCTGATTCTCCCTCTCCCTCTGCCCTTCCCCCAACTCATGTGCGTGCTCTCTCTCACAAATAAACAAAATCTTTTGTAAAGAAAGTATAATATTATGAACAAAAACCTTGAAGATAAGTACTTTGGTCCACAGTGGTCCACAGTCCACAAATTAAAATCAGTTATTTGCACAGTACTGCCATGAATCTACATATATTTTAAATGTATTCAATTTTCCATTTCTCAATAAAGCCTTTTTAATGTTGTCAATCATTTTTCATGTTATTTAATAGTCTTTTTTAATGAATGTCCCTCTTTTATTTTTCACGATTTTATCTGTTTACAGTAAAATTACCTTACAGCAATTAGTTATGCCATGAAAACACCAGCAACAAGGATGTTTATGGTGGAAACACCAGACACGCTTCTGGTGTGCTACACTTCAAAAAAGGCACCTGGTACAGTCCTTTGTGTAGTATAGATGCCCAAGTTCTGCCTTACTCTCTTTATTAACTTTGAGACTCTTCCATAATTTTATTCTCCACTGCATCCAATCCTATAAAGCACTTCATTCACTCAACAAATATTTTTTGAGCTCCTCCAGGGGACTAGTATGCACTTAAAAGGTTTACTTCCCACCCTACTACATGCCACTCTGCACAACTAGCCTCTAAAAGGCAAAATTACATATCTACTTTCCCTTTAAATCTAGCACCTGTATATTTTCTGCCAATATGTTTGATTTTCCTTCCTTGGTACTCAGTGAATTGTGCTTCAAAAGAAAAGCAGTCAAAAGCAGTGGTTAAGAGAATAGATTTCATAGCCTCATTGCCAGGGTTTGTATCCCAGCTCTGGCACTTATTAGTTATGTGACCTTGGGTAAATTACTTCATATCTGGGTCTCTTGTTTTTTTCATTTATGAGAAAGGGAGACTGATAGCTCCCACTGACCTCCTGGAGCTGTAATGAGCATTGAAGAAGTTGATTTAGGTAAAACATCTGGAAGACAGAGTTCCCAGCATATTAAGCAAGCACTACCTAAAGTGTCAGCTCTTATTATATAAACTCCACTGTTAAAATGTTTTCACATATTCAATGATTCCTAACTGCTCAGTGCTGTTTGACTCTCCCCACCAACCTAAACCTGTGGGGCTCAATCTCATCAGACCCAATCCTCGTTTTAATAACAAATATTTGCAGTCCCATCATACCACATTAAAATAAAATCCATAGATATACATTATTTCAAAATAATTTATCTAAAGCCCCAACTATAGTAAGTAGGAGATGTAAAAATTATAATAAAATGACACTGCTTCGGGGCACCTGGGTGGTTCAGTTGGTTGAGCGTTCAACTCTCGATTTCAGATCAGGTCAGATCTCACAGTTGTGGGATCAGGCTCTGCGGTCAGCATGGAATGGGCTTGAGATTCTCTCTCTCCCTCTGCCTCTATCCCTACCACCCCATCCCAGGTTACACAAGCATGCTTTTTCTCTAAAATAAATAAACTCCTCAAAAATAAATAAAATAAAATAATACAGCTTCACAACATAACTGCTTGGGCAGACTACAATAGCAACCTCACATTACGGTTTAGGAGGCACTGCCCTGAATGAGAAGACATAATGAAGAAATCATCGCATACTTGTATTTAGAAGTAGCCTGGTGGAGACAACAGCCAAAAAGCACACAGTACAGTTGTGTTGTGTTGGCAATTCAAAAACCGTGAGTGGTAATGCTACTAGTAGTTTTCTCAAATGGAAAGATCCAAACAAAATAGATTTCCATGTTGCCTCAATTTACCCAGTAACTATAGAGGCTGCTTTCAGGCTTGAGCAATGGAAAGGGCCCACAGTGACCATCTGGCTGAACATAGGCCTAGAAGGCCTCCCACATCAAAATACCCAGAGGCCTAACTGATCAATGGGCTGCTTACAAGTACGCAACAGTTACAGAAAAAAGGACAATTCCATAAGTCACCATACCTCCTCATCTTCCCCCTTTAAAATCACCTTCCTGGGGTTGCCTGGGTGGTTCAGTTGGTTAAGCCTCTGCTTTCGGCTCGGGTCCTGGTCTCAAGGTCCTGGGATCGAGCCCCATATTGGGCTCTCTGCTCAGCGGGGAGCCTGCTTCCCCCCACCTCTCTGCCTGCCTCTCTGCCTACTTGTGATCTCTGTCAAATGAATAAGTAAAATCTTTAAAAAAATACAAATAAATTAAAAAATAAAATTACCTCCCCCCACCCACTGCCTCCTTAAATACAAGCTCTCCTTTGTTGTCCAGCCCTCCACTCCTATTGTGTATTTAATAGACTTCTATCTCCTTTATCCTACATCAGGTGAATTCTTTCACCTCCCACACCATTGACTTCCACCTGATAATGGCCCCACATTGGGGGGACCCCCAACTGATCGGACAGATACCCCATTTAGATACCACAGTAACTGTATTTGTAATAAATTCAATGTATAGTAAAAACCATGGAAAAATTACTTTGTGGTTCTAGGAAAAACAGAACTGAGATCCAGTCTCGGAGTATTATAAATAACTTTAGACTTACATGAATTTGAGGGTAACATTCAAAAGCAGTGCAATACATGGGACAATTCTTCACTGTGAAGGATGGGGCCACATATCGTAGGACGTCTAACCTCTCAGCTCCTGCCTGCTGAGTCCATTAGCTTCCCTGACCCCCTCAACAATTTGATAACTAAAATAACTCAAAAGTTTACAGAACAATCCTTGGGACAGTACTATTTTGCTAAGAACCACTGGTTTAATGAATGATGGAGAGAGATAAAGAAGGAAGATATTTGTTGGACTAGTTTCATTCCTGAGAAGAGACCTCAAGAGCACTATCCCAACAACTGAAAGAGGTCTAGTGGCAGAACTACCCTCAGAGAGAAAGAGGAACTAAAATGCTTCTTTCTGTATGTCTCCATACTTAAAAATTAAATAAATATTTTTTAAAACCTCCAACATGAAATAAAGTAATGAATATAACAAAAATATTAAGAAAAAAGAAATAAGGGAAAATTTTCAAAATCAAATATGAATCAGCAAAAAGCCAGATTATGGAAAAACTAGAAATAGAAAAATTTCCTCACATAGTGAATTGCAAGGAAGGGAGAGAAAAGCAGAAAGGATAGACGATGTAAATTAGAAAATGATGAGGGACCAGAAGGCAAGCTGAGGACAAAGCAGAAGCTGACACCCCACAACCCACCCTCCCCATGGGATATATGTGACATTACTCAGGCACTCCTGGCTGCCCTAAAGGAAAAACAAATAGTTTACTTGTAAAGACCACAATCCTGCAAGACCTCCCTCAGTTTACTCACAAAAGTCTTAACAATAGCTTCCAGAAGGGAATGTAAATAAAATTAATCGACTTTATAACGGATTGTAAATACAAGTAAATGTCTCTATAACCTGCAGCCCATCAACAGATACTTGAAGTGGGCAGAGTGTAACGTTCCTCCAGAAAGTTCCCAACTATCTAAACATTAGTGCCTTACTAGACGGGTAAACAACCTTAATTTGATAGTGGCAAGGCCTCTGGTATCCAGGGAGTCTTCTTCAGCATAGGAAAGTCCTTTAAAAGGCGCCTGGGTGGCTCAGTGGGTTAAAGCCTCTGCTTTTGGCTCAGGTCATGATTTCAAGGTCCTGGAATAGAGACCCGAATCAGGCTCTCTTCTCTGCGGGGACCCTGCTTCCCCGCCCCTCTCTGTTTGCCTCTCTGGCTACTTGCGATCTCTCTCTGTCAAATAAATAAAATCTTTAAAAAATCTTGATGAAGTCCCAATAGTTCATTTTTTCCCTTGTTTCCTTTGCCTTTGACGTTGTTCCAAGGAAGAAGTTGTTGCAGCTGAGGTCGAAGAGGTTGCTGCCTGTGTTCTCCTCAAGGATTTTGATGGATTCCTTTCTCACATTCAGGTCCTTCATCCATTTCGAGTCTATTTTCATGTGTGGTGTAAGGAAATGGTCCAATTTCATTTTTCTGCATGTGGCTGTCCAATTTTCCCAACACCATTTGTTGAAGAGGCTGTCATTTTGCCATTGGATATTCTTTCCTGCTTTGTCGAAGATTAGTTGACCATAGAGTTGAGGGTCTATTTCTGGGCTCTCTATTCTGTTCCATTGATCTATGTGTCTGTTTTTGTGCCAGTACCATACTGTCTTGATGATGACAGCTTTGTAGTAGAGCTTGAAGTCTGGAATTGTGATGCCACCAACTTTGGCTTTCTTTTTCAATATTCCTTTGGCTATTCGAGGTCTTTTCTGGTTCCATATAAATTTTAGGATTATTTGTTCCATTTCTTTGAAAAAATTGGATGGGATTTTGATAGGCATTGCATTAAATGTGTAGATAGCTTTAGGTAGCATAGACATTTTCACAATATTTATTCTTCCAATCCATGAGCATGGAACATTTTTCCATTTCTTTGTGTCTTCCTCAATTTCTTTCATGAGTACTTTATAGTTCTCTGAGTATAGATTCTTTGCCTCTTTGGT
>ML101975.1:0-26450 GCA_003697995.1 Taxidea taxus jeffersonii | reverse complement strand
AAGAGGCAGATACATTTTAATATACTAATCTACAGATTTCTCTGGATTCTGTATGTCTTCTATTTAACCTCAGTGAGAGTCTCTTCAAGCAAGAGACAAACAACCTGTCAAAACTGTAGCTGAAGAAGAAGGTTCCAGCTCATTAGAACTCTACTCATCATCATCTTAAGAAGCTCCCAGAAAAATGAAAACCTAAGTAGGGCAATTGAGGCCTATGCAAAATAAATCCAGACAGGCAGATTTTCTAATCCGCCATTCCTAATCTTCACCAGCAAAGGCTACACTGAGCATTTTTGACCCACTTAAAAAAAAATTGTATTCACACATGAAAACTTTCCTTGGTTTTCAAGATTCAGTGATCAATTTTAAATCAAAGAGAAATCTCAACCAACCAAGAAGAAATTCAGCCCATTGATATTAGCATATGGAAAAAAGTCTGGATAAGCCCAGACAGAAAAAAATCAAGGTTGTTTGCTGGTGTGAGGGAACTTGGTAAAGCTTTTCTTTAGCTTTTCTGGAGTCTAGCAAACGGCCATCCTACATGCTTAGTAAAAGTTGAATGTTGAATGTGCCAGCAAATAATACAGATTCCAGTAGGTGTGTAGCAGAAACACTGCTGTGAGTTCAAAACTATCAGTGGATTGTCCATCCATTCTTTCCTGGAGGGATGGGGAGACCATGGAACGCTGGTCCTCCATAGCAGGAATCATGGAATCTGCAGCAGTCCACCGAGCTCTACTCCTGTCACTCAGAATGGGGATCTGCAGACCATCTTGCCTTCGCTTGAAACCCATGAAACCAGCCAGTAGGTCTCTCAGTAACCTTCACCAGTTCTGCTACAAGCCACACTGCATGGAGACTGTGTACTGGTCTGCATTTTCAGAACCACATACTCCATGCCTCTCAAGTCCTGTCCAGAACTCTGCCCTCTTTTTGCCTGATATTTCTATTGGCTTCCTGTGATAAAAAACAGAATACCTGTGGTTAAGAGTGTGTATCTCTGGGATCTAGAATGTTGTGTTCAAACTCTGGCCCCTGGCTTGATAGCTATGAATAGCTAGTAGATAATGCTATTTACTAAGGTATTATTTTTTAAATTAGTGTAATTGTCATATATTACAAATGCTTATTTGTAATATAAAGAAATAAAAGAAAGGTACTTTGAGATAAAATAATATATGTGTTAGTAAGTAAATGTCCAGATATGATTAATGTAGAAGATGTAATAAATTGCCCCCATTCTTGCACATATACACAGACTCACCATTAATGCATCAGCTGTTAACAACCATTAGCCATGTACTGCAGGCATGGACGTAATGCCCAAAATAGTAAAGACTCTTGATAAGGTTCCAAATAAAACAAAGTACCATTTTCTGGTCTCCTCTTAATTTGCTTGATAGATAACACTCTTGGAAATGTCAGTATCTTAGAAATATTTAAATTCAAGTTACTTTCTGTTTAAATACAAAAACAAAACTAGGATCTACAAAATATATAGGATTATAAAAACAGAAATGGCCACAGGACATTAGAGACACTTTTGTGAGACCTGAGTGAAGTGAATTCTTTACTAAGTGGGACAGTCTACCTTGCAGGAAGTCTACCAACCCTGGCCCTGTCACAAATCACTATAGCTGCAAAAACAACTCTGCAAATTTCCACAATGCCCCCAGGGGAGCAATGACACCCCCATTGCGGAATACTGTATTAAATAACACAAGAAACACAGCACAGTCTCCAACACTTGGTTAATGCTTAAGTTAAACTATTTTTGCTAACTTTCTACTTCCATGGCGTGTCTCTGCCACGCTCAACAGCTTGCCTCTACAGCATATTCTCACACCCTACTGGGTACAAGCAAAACAGACACTGTTCTACAGGGACTTGTGCCCCAGATTAGAGCAGAACATGAAAGTCAGTGTACACACTGGACTACATGCCTTAAAATGCTGTTATTTCTCCCACTATTAATAAGTAGGAAATAATTAGCAAGCTCTCTACCACCACTAACCAAATGATAGGAAGAGAGTTAAAAAGGTATAAAACTCAGGATAATCAAGCCCAGAGGGACTCCTGGTGAGTCTTGTTACTAGCTTTAAAAATTCTAATAGGGGGGACGCCTGGGTGGCTCAGTGGATTAAGCCCCTACCTTCGGCTCAGGTAATGATCTCAGGGTCCTGGGATCGAGTCCCACATCGGGCTCTCTGTTCAGCAGGGAGCCTGCTTCCCCCTCTCTCTCTCTGCCTGCCTCTCTGCCTGTGATCTGTCTGTCAAATAAATAAATAAAATCTTTTTAGAAATAAATAGATAAATAATAAAAATCCTAATAGGGAACTGATCATGGAGAATCATATTGCAAGAAGGTCAAGGAGTGCATATATGGATTTGAACTGGGATTTTAAGGGCCTTGGAATACTAGTTTGTCCTCTGTCTTCTCATATATTAGGCAAGTATCAAATAAAGCAAATAAATGAGGTGACCTAAGATAGAGGGCTAGTGTGATATATCTCTAGGGATTTGGGAGGCCTGTTTTAGGCAGGAAAGTGGCTGCTGGGGCAGAGAAGTACTTGACAGAAGCAGAAGCCAACCAGGGCATCTGAGCTGCTGAGGCTAAGCACTTAATGTTGCTCAAATTTAAATGGAACTTTGGTAATATTCTATTTACCTATTTTTTCTCATTCCCAAGTAACCTCATGGTGTTGCAGGATATCTCTGGCTTTAGTGCCTGTGGTTCTTGGTCACATGGCTTCAAAGAATGAAGAGGTAGACCAGATGAAGCATGGTGGGCAGCAGAGCAAAGTACATTGAGCAATAGTACAAAGCTCCCGGGGTGGGGGGGGTGGGGGGACAGGAGGGTAACCCCCAGAGTTTCTAAGTTTAGGGGGTTTTATGAGCTCTTTTGCAGAACTATCTTAAGCAGTCAGGGTGTGCTGAGTCGTGCCAGTCAGGGCATATAAATGTTCACATGCTGATGGTCTTTTTTGCTGACATCTGGGAGCTTATGTCTTAACTATTCCTTGCCCATGATAGGGACAAATGCCTCGTGGTTAATTGTCTTATTTTAGGACATTTTGCAGAAGTCATTTCTGCAAAGGCTGCAAAACAGAATGCTAGTGTGGTCCTGTCTAAGCTGCAAAACATGACTTTAGTGCTATTTTATTTTAGCTGTCCTGACTCCATATTTTCTTGCAGGGGACCTTGACCCTGACTACCTAACTGTCCAACTAACTCCTAACAATGGCTTAAAGATAAACACCTAAATCTCCCACCTGACCTGTCCTCACAACCTAATACTTGTCTATCCAGCTGTGTATACAACAATTCAGCTTGGTTTTCTAATGGGAATCTCAAAATTAACATATTCACCATGTACCTCAAGATATGATACCCTGAGAAATAGAATAAAGTTTGTTGAATGAATGAACAACTTAGACAGTGATAGTTAGAGAAGCTGATGGTATAGCCCAGGTGTGGTCAAGGAATCTTGGAAGAAAAGAGACAGAGACTTCTAAGCCTGAAGAAATCAGGAGCAACTGATACTGCTGAGAAAGGCCTGTCTCCAGGGTGGGACACCTGGGTAGAGTCCCGGGACCTGTGGGGCTAACTAAAGCTGAGATCTCTGAAACTGGTTTAGTCTGAGTATGTGAGAGAGCATCTGATCTGTAGTTTAGCTTCAGGCTCCCTATAAAGAATGCATCCAGAAAATAGGATCAGGAGTATATAGATATGCCCTGTGGTATAGAACCTTGGGGCCAGGTTATCCATTCATTATGTGTTAAAGCAGAACCAGGACTGCTTTGTGGAGGAAACTTGACATTTCCATCCCTGGAGGCAGTTTGCTAATCCCATGTGTATCCCTGTTAGGGACTTTGACTTCATAACCTTATTTCCAGCTCAGCCAATAGTTATTGCCCATGGATTATGCTTGTCCAATAACACAAAATACCTGCTTGTCCAGGTATATATATGTCAAGGAGTATAACTTCAGATTTTCCTCTGGCCAGTACCTATTATATGATCAATTGCTAAAATGACATATGCAGAGGGTTGCCTGAAGGATTTGCCATTCAGCCTTCTTACTAGCCCCTCTGCTAGGCTGAGGAACCAGACTGGTTGTTTCATTTCACAGCAATATTTTACTTGACTGCCCTTAGTCTTTACGTCTTTAGTATATATTGAAGAACATTATAAGGAAGAGCATGATGGCACACCTCGGGACAAATACTACTGATGAAGATTGTTTTGTAATAACTCATGGGAGAAGTATCTCCAGGCTTACTACAAGAATATTCAGGCCTCTTCTAATGTATGATCCTATTTATCTCATGGACAACATGAATCATGTAACTGATTAAAGTTTTTCTTTGGAGTGGCTGTCAGAATGTTTAGAGTTTGCAGCTATATTACATGAAATTTGGATAATTTTATTGCAGGTTAATTTTCTTTTACCATAATTTTTTCTCTAATCTCTATAATTTATTTTTATAAATAGTAAATTTAAGAGGCACCTGGGTGACTCAGTTGGTTAAGTGTCCAGCTACTAATTTCGGCTCAGGTCATGATCTCAGGGGCATGGGATCAGGGTTTCATGATCTTGACATAAAATACCAGAATTCACATGCAGGCCAGAAAAGTAAAAATGTCTATGAATATTTTAAAGAAGATACTGGGGGAGATGTCCTACGGAAGAGTGAGTTCTTATGAAGTTACAGTAGATCTTGTGCTCTTGATGCAGAAATATGCAAGTAAACCAATGAAACAATGTAGGAATCCAGGGAAAAGTATAAAATAGAGGCAGCATTACAAAGTGTACAGAAATGATGGTCTGTTCATTCAAGATGTTAAGACAAATGCACAAAAGATAAACAGGCAGTTCTAAAGATGGAAACACCAGTGGCTAATAAAAATATGAAAAATGCTCTATTTTACTAGATGTCAGGGAAATGCAAATTAAAATCATGTGAAATAACAATTCAAACTAGCCAGTTTGACAAAATTAAAAAGGCTGCAAGTACATAGCAGTGGACACCAGGAGTGTTGTCATAAATATGGAGAAATAGGAACCTCTCGTTTACTGTTGGTGGCGATTAAAATTCATCAGTACAAAATAAAGTATAACTCTCAGCTATAGATACATATTTGTGTAGTAGTATATAAAAACATGTACAGGCATGCTGAACACCAACTTCTGGTTAAATGGTTACCTTTGGGGATAGGAGAGAATGCACTGGAGGAAGGGCTTCAGTTATATCTGTAATAGTTCTCTTAAAAAGGTAAAGCAAATAAAGAAAACCATTAAAAGTTTATGAAGCAGGACAGTAGCTGTGTGTGTTCATAGGTGTGTATTATATTATTCCCTAACTTTTCTCTGTGTTTGAGTTTTTTATAACTTAAAAAGAATGAAAAGTAAAGAAGTAAAAAAAAGAAATTAAGACAATTTGAGTAGTTTTACTGTGTAGGGACAGAGAAATAGAGGGATTCCTTGAAAGAATCAAGATAAGTTTTGTTTGTTTTTGTCTAAGGTAGAAGATGCTAGGGCATTTTGTATACTAATGTGAGTAATCTAAAAGAAAGGGAGAAATTGATTCAAAAGAGAGTGGGTAAAACACAGAAATGAAGTCCCTAAGCAGCAAAGCAAGACAGGATGCTAAGCTTAAGTGGAAAGGCTCACCTTTCACAAGTGAAGCTATACTCCTTTCCTGTCAGAAAGAAGACAGGCAAAAAGGGCAGATACAGGCAGGTTTGAGGATTTGATGATGGAAGACAAGAGGAAGAGGACTATCTATCTGATTGTATCTGTATTCTCAGTAAAACTGGAGAGCATACAGGTGGAGGTTGGGGAGAAGGTCATCAGGGGAGACATACTAAGAAGGTGAAGAAGAGGTTTTCTAAAAGTTGGAATTTATAAAGGAAATTCACAGAAATAAATGTCTAACCAACCTAAGCCAATTTGGTTAAACACAAATAGATTAATTTTAATAGATAGCAGTAGACACCAGAAGTTGAGAGTGGGTGAGTTTACTACTTCCATACTATCTTATTACCAGGTTTTAGTAAAAGAATCAGATGAAAATTGTTCATACGTATAGACCATAGTTGAATTAACATTTATTGTCTCCCATCCAAGTACTAACCAGGCCCGACCCTGCTTAGCTTCCGAGATCAGACAAGATCGGGCGCGTTCAGGGTGGTATGGCCGTAGACTGAATTAACATTTATTAATAAGCAGACCTTCGGGGCATCGGGGCACATGGGTGGCTCAGTTGGTTGGGCATCTCCCTTTGGCTCAGGTCATGATCCCAGAGTCCTGGCATCAAGCCCTGAGTCAGGCTCCCTGCTCAGCAAAAAGTCTGCTTCTGCCTCTGCCCCTGGCTCATACTTTCTCCCCCCTCCTCCCTCTCTGTCAAAGAAAAAAATAAAATATTTTTAAAAATAATAATAAGCGAACTTCAAATAGGTCATATAGCCTGTTATGTAAACCCAGTGAAATCTCTTTGGGACAAATGTGAGAACATTCTAAAGGCAGAATTCAGTTAGCCTAGTGGTCATTAGCAGTCAACCAGAACGTTCCAAGGTAATGATTGGACACTGGACTACTGAGGATCAAGCTCCCAACTTCTTTCTAACGGTGAATGGTGACTTACTAGACTCATGGCAAGGCAGGGAATATTTCTAGAATATTTTAGGCAATTCAAAGATTTCAGCTATCACTAATCTCACTAATGAAGCCTATTTCCTACATCTATTATCTAATTAACAAGCCACTAACTTTACCAATGAATACCCATCTATCTCTATCCTTCATTATGGTAATATTTTAAAATTTGGTGTTAATTGAAATTAGATTATTGAAGATTATAATAGCTATCCCTGGGTTATAGCATCTTTTATTAAATATTGGTTATCCCCTCCCTTCTCCTAGAGTATGTTTTACAACCAGGCAATTGGTCATACCAAAAGTATAGCTCAGACTCACACAGGCACACACACACAGACACACACACATGCACACATGTGTGCCTCTGTCAAAATATTTTAAAGTAAGATGCAGACATTATCTTACCTAAAGTAAGATGCAGACATTGTTGAATTCTCATTTGAGATTTGAAATCACAAGCTTCACTCAATACTTTTATTTTTTTATTTTATTTTTTTAAGGCTTATATTCTTTATTTTGCAACGGAGTAGTAATATTCATATTTTGCTACAGAACTAACAATGTATTTAATCATAAGGTATTATCTCATATTCCACTGCTGTTGCAAATGGTGTGGGATCCCAGCTTGTAATCTGCAACTGGACTGAAATCATTGATTAGCCATGAGACATTAAGAGCTAAAAGCTAACTTAGCCTGGGGGCACCTGGGTGGCTCAGTCAGTTAAGCATCTGCCTTCAGCTCAGTTCAGGATCCCAGGGTCCAGGGTTTGATGAAGCCCCCCAGCAGGCTTCCTGCTTATCAGGGAGTCTGCTTCTCTCTCTCCCTCTGCCCTTCCCCATCCCATTCCCCCTTCCCCGCTAATGCTCACTCTCTCTCTCTCTCAAATAAGTAAATAAAATCTTAAAAAAACAAGAACTTCCTTAGCCTGTAGGCCTGCCTAAATTTCAGTTTCCTCATATGCAAAAATAATCCCTACCTAATGTGGATAATATGTGAATAAATTAAACAAAGTCATCAATTTTTTTTTAGTGTGGTTAGAGTATATTGGCTAACATCTTTTGAAAGGTGCTTAAGTGATAACTCCATTTCATTGTGTCTGTATACACAGTATCATTTTTATTTTTACTTTTTTTAAAGCTTTTATTTATTTATTTGACAGCGATCACAAGTAGGCAGAGAGGCAGGCAGAGAGAGAGGGGGAAGCAGGCTCCCCGCTGAGCAGACAGCTGGATGGGATCACGACCTGAGCCGAAGGCAGAGGTTTTAACCCACTGAGCCACCCAGGTGCCCCCACAGTATCATTTTTAAATGGCAAGCTCCTCCAGGGTAAATGTCTGTGTTTCGTGCTCTAAAATTGTTTTGAGTCCGACAAAAGTGAGGCAATTTTGGAAACTTCCTTTAAGGATAAACACTTATTAGACAGACAGAACATCTGCTTGTGGGAATCTTGTGCTAGTCTCCCTCTGTCTCTATCTCCTGCTCTGTCTCTATATTTCTCCACCCCCTGAATTCTGCTACAGATGCACATCTCACCCATGCCTCCTGCTCTTCCTAATAAACAATCCTTTAGGGAAAAAAAAAAAAATGTACTTTGGCCCAGCTAGCTTGTCAAACTCATTCCCTCTCATCTTTCACTGCTACACTATATAAAGAGAAGTCTCACTCACTGTCTCTTTTCTACTACCCAATTAGTCTGTAATGTACTGCAAGCCAACTCCCTTCTCCACTACACTGCTGAAAATGCTTTCCCAAAGGTCATGGATTCCTCCCTATTACAGATCCAACAGTGTTTCCTCAGCATTCATCTTCTTCATTCTCTTTGCAGCCCTTGACCCCGCTGACTATTCACTTTTTCTTGCTGTGTGTCTCAGTACTCAGGCAGTGAGCACTGGAGAAACTCAGACCTCAAAGATCTTTCAATACCGTCATTTAAACTGAGTTTAGTATCTATAAAATTGAAGTCCCTGGTGGTCTCTGTGCTCTTTACATTGTGCAACATTTATCATGACTTTATGTAGAAGGGAATATACATAACTTAATGATACCAAATTTACCTTGTTGATTCTCTTAGTAGATGTGGCTAATAATTATTTTAAAACTCTGTGTTTTAAAATGCACGCAGGTCCCTTTCTAGAGAGGCAGTTGAGGGGGCCCGATGAAGCTAGAGGGTGGCGTTGCTACTTCTCGGTGGCCACAGGTAGGGAACGTTACATAAATGTCCAAGATACCTCTCATGAGCATGAGGTCAGGCAAAGGCACCCTGCTACAACTGCTCCAGGAAGCCTACACAGCCATCCACCCCAGATCTCACCATAGGGACCAGGATGGAAAAGATTTGGGGGCCTGCCTTTTCAGCTGTCACTACCATTGCAAAAGCCAATAGGACCAACATTCACCAACAGTACCATGGGGTGCCCCCCCTCCTCCAGCACCCTCACTGCTTCCCTCGGGTTGAGGGAGACAGCAGGTCCCCATCAGCACCCTGCACTCCGCATCCAACCTCTACTGTGCCATCTCTGGCAGCTGCCTACACTCAGAGTCCAGCCTGTATCTGCACTCTGCATTCTTGCTGCCAGAGTACAAAGAGGAGCTGGAGCCACTAGTGTTTGCTGAGCAGCCGTCAGTGAGGCTCTGTTGCCAGCTCTGTTACAGTGCGTTCAGGGACCCTGTGATCAGCACGTGGAGGCACATGTTTTATCAGAAATGGATCTTAAAGTCAAAGAAGTGTCCCACAAACAACACCAACCTGATGGTGGTAGTGCCATCACACTGCCTACCTACCTCTCCTAGGATTCATTTCTTCTAGGAATTGTTCAGCCACTCCTGATTAGTCACACATTTTGAGGTGATGGAAATGCCTCAGGAATACCCCTTTCTGAACTTAAGAATTCAGAACTCTTATACTCTTATCTGAACATAAGAGATAAACCAACAATGTGAGCAAAAAGAAACCTAGAATGCTAAGCGGACGGTTGTCCATCTACCACAGAAAAGATTTCAGAGATGGAAACTTTCCAGATTCCTGTGTAGCCACTTTACCCATGATGTCCAAATTAGTAGGTGCAATGTTAAGGAAAAGATCAATGCAAATAATAAACTTCGGATGTGACCCTGCATTTTTTTGGCTTCTCTTTTTTATTATTAATTAACATATAGTGTATTATTTGTTTCATGGGTACAGGTCTGTAATTCATCAGTCTTAAAATAATTCACAGCATTTACCATAGCACATACCCTCCCCAATGTCCATCACCCAGCCACCCTATCTCTCCCATCCCTCTTCCCTCCAGCAGCCCTCAATCTGTTTCCTAAGATTATCATTGGCTTCTCTTTTTATTCAATCTTGTTGTGATATTGTGATTTAAAAAGAAAATAAATATTTGGTCTTTGTTCCTGGTTTCCAACACGGAACTCCTTAAACACTTTTGAATCTCTTAAGTGGTAAGAGCTACAATGGTGTTTTTGTTATGTTAATGAGGTCACTTAGGGATTCCCCTCAAAACCCAAGGATGGGGGCTGGTTGCCAGGGGAATCAGCCTTGCCATTTCAAGATCAGAACTTTCAGTCTTACCCCTTGACCTCCTGAGAGGGGAAATGGGCTAGAGATTAAGTTCAATCACTAATGACCAATGATTTAATCAGTTGTGCCTATATAATGAAGGCTCCATTTGGTTGTTCAAACCCAAAAAAAAAACAAGGTTTGGAGAGCTTCCAGGTTGGTGAACATGTGAAGATCTGGGGAGAGTGGCTTACTTGGTGTGGGCATAGAATTCTGTGCCCTATCTCCACACTTTGCCTCATGGAGCTCTTGCATCTCTCTGTTCCTGAGTTATACTGTTTTATAATAAACAGGTAATCTAGTGAACAAAATGTTTCCGTGAGTTCTGTGAGACACTCTAACAAATTATTTGAACCCAAGGAGGGGTTGTTGGAACTTTCAATCTATAGCCAGTCAGTCAGAAGCTCAGGTGACAACCTGGACTTGCAGTTGCTTGTGAATTGTGAGGGGGTGGGTGGTTTTGTAGGATTGAGGGCTTAATCTGTGGGACCTGAGGCTATATCCAGGTAGGTAGTGTCAGAATTGAACTGAATTACAGGGCTCTGAGCAGCTGGTGTCCGAAAATGCTTGCTGGATAGAGGAGATTCCACCTAGCGTACACACACACACACACACACACTCTCTCTCTCTCTCTCTCTCTCTCTCTCTCACTGGAACTGTGACCAGGACCCATTCGTTGTTGATTTGTCTGAAGAGTATCAGTTACTTTCTTAGCATCTGTTTTTCTGCTTAAAAAACAAAACAAAACAAAAAACATAGCAATAAAGAGAACATAGGCTTTGGAATTAGGAATATCTAAGTTGAAAACCCTGGTTCACCTTTACCAGATGCATTAGCTGGGAAATATACTTACCAACTCTGAGCCTCAATTTTCTCATCTGTAAAGCAGAAATAAAAATAGTCCTTCCAGGAAGTGATGGGTAGATGCCATCTATGCATATAAAGTATTAACAAATGGAATCATTTCTTTATGATATTAACAGATTCATTTTGGTAACCATTTCTCATTTCTACTGATTTCAGATGAAGGAATATGTCTGCAAAGACATACTGCCCTTTCTACCCTACTTTATCATTTTAAATGCACAACTGAAATTCTGCCATAAAATAAAGGAGAATGCTTACCTCTTTAAGAATATATAATTATTGTTGACAGTCACCCAACTTGAAGAAGCACTTCTGGATTGATTAACAATGACCCATAATTAAATACAACAGTACTTAGAAAAAGACCTCATGGTCCCAGAAAGAATTGTTTCAGGAATAATGAGTGTTTATCATTTTTAGTAGTTTCCTAAGTGGCAGTTATTAACATCAGTTATCCAGATTTTTAATTAAAAATGGGAAAAATTAATAAGGTACTGCTGTCAAGAGAAACTTTTAAACATTTATCATCATAATATAAATTCAGTATCTCTATAATCATATGTATGACATAGAATGTTTTTAAGAACGTGAAGTGGTCTATACCACATTTTCCTTTAAGTAACATGTTTTATTAAGGAGGCTATTAAGTGGAAATTGTCTTCATAACTTAAAATGGTTGCTTTCTTAGAGAAAGAACACTGGTTTCACAACAGGGTTAGAAACATACTCATGGTGGGAGGAGGGTAGGGAGAGGGTGGTTGGGTTATGGACATTGGGGAGGGTATGTGAAATGGTGAGTGCTGTGAAGTGTGTAAGCCTAACAGTTCACAGACCTGTACCCCTGGGGCAATTAATACATTATATGTTAATAAAAATAAATAATAAAAAAATTTTTAAAGAAACATACACATAACACAGGGATATACAGCAAGCAGAAAGAACTTTGTTAGCACCTACCAGCTTTCCAGCCCATATGAATATATATTAAAAACATTTATATGTGTATTTATATTTAAGTATGTATCTACTCTAAGTCCCTCTATAATTTTTCCTAGATGTGGTTATTTAAAAGTCCTCTTTTCCTGGGGCTCCTGGGTGGCTCAGTGGGTTAAAGCCTCTGCCTTCGGCTCAGGTCATGATCTCAGCATCCTGGGATCCAGCCCCGCATCATCGGGTTCTCTGCTCAGCAGAGAGCCTGCTTCCCAGCCCCCTGCCTACTTGTGATCTCTCTCTGTCAAATAAATAAATAAAATGTTTAAAAAAAAAAGTCCTCTCTTCCCTACTTCATTTCTCATTTTCAGATACACTGT
This sequence comes from Taxidea taxus jeffersonii, assembly GCA_003697995.1. Lineage (NCBI taxonomy): Eukaryota > Metazoa > Chordata > Mammalia > Carnivora > Mustelidae > Taxidea > Taxidea taxus. The sequence goes on along the minus strand of ML101975.1, from coordinate 14,052 downwards.
TCTTGTAAGACTCTACATCAGTTTGATGATTCTAATTTTCTTTAGTTATCACCAAAATAATCTGTAGTGAAAGAAGAAAGCTGAAAACCCATTACCCTATGCTACCTCCAGATACCCCAGAAAATATTAAAGGATTTTTTTAAGGTATGAAGCCACAACAGAAAGAGAAAGAAGACAAAGAAGACAACAGTAATAAAATTCTAGAATTTCTACAGCAGATAAAGCCATTAGATCTTCTGAACCAATCCTCCTGCTGAGGAAATTTAGAAAAACTAGATAAAGTATAAAATCATCTGATCAAGGGGAATAGAGAGCTAACAAAATAATGAAGTATTACCAAAATGAAGATTTATAAGAGGTCAGCGTCAAGACAGGTGAGCCTAACTCTGGGGGCCACTTTTGCCACCCCGCCCCCCGGAGCATTTGATCTGTAAGAAAGGCAGAGGCTGAAGTGCTTTTGAAAATCTCTTCATAAGAAATGAAAAAAGTTGGAGTCTAGGAGAGAGTAAAGCTCTGGTAACCCAAAGGGCTGCATCCTAGGAACAAAGGCAAACACAAAGGGAACCATGCCTCTGCCAAAGGTTAGAGCCCAACTCTGAATCATCTGTGTAGTTTAGAAAATCTCCAACCCAGAAATTTTACTGAACTTGGATTACTTGGATTACTTGGATTGCTAGTAATCCCTAGTGGATGAAAGAAGCAAGGGAAAAAATCCCACTTAGAGATATCCTAGACTTCTAACTCCTTTTATAAACTTATTTTTTATATTTTTAATAAACTTTTTATTTTGGAATAGATTTAGACTTATAGAAAAACTATGAGGGGGCACCTGGGTGGCTCAGTGGGTTAAAGCCTCTGCCTTCGGCTCAGGTCATGGTCCCAGGGTCCTGGGATCAAGCCCCGCATTGGGCTCTCTGCTTGACAGGGACCCTGCTTCCCCGTCTTTCTCTGCTTGCCTCTCTGCCTACTTGTGATCTCTGCCTGTCAAATAAATAAACAAACACTTTAAAAAAGAAAAGAAAAAACTGTGAGGATAGTAGAGAGTTCCCATATACCCCACATATAGTCTTTCCTCATATTAACATTTTCCATTATTGTGTTGCATTTGATGAACCAATATTGATATATCATCATCAACCAAAGCTCGTACTTTACTCAGATTTTCATAGTTGTTTTTTTCCCCCCCTGTTAACCTAACGTCCTTTTTCTGTTCCAAGATTCCATCCAGGACACTACCTTGCATTTAGTAATCATGTCTCTCTCCATAAGCTTTTCTTGGCAGTGATAGTTTCTCAGATTTTCCTTGTTTATGATGACCTTGATAGTTTTGAAGCATACCAATCAGGTATTTTGTAGAATGTCCCTCAATTGAGATTTGTGTGATGTTTTTCTCATGATTAGACTTGGCTATGGGTTTTTTTGGAGGGAGATGAGAGAGGAAAAGTGCCATTTTCATCATACTGTATGCAGGAAGCATACTATCAACATGACTTCACTGTTGATACTGACCTTAATTGAAGTTACGTTTGTCAGGATTCTTTAGTGTAAAATTAATCTTTCTCCCCCCTTTCTACACTGTACTCTTTAGAAGAATGTCACTTCGACATGGATGGAACTAGAGGGTATTATGCTTAGCGAAATAAGTCAATTGGAGAAAGACAACTATCATATGATCTCCCTGATATGAGGAAGTGGAGATGCAACCTGGGGGGTTTGGGGAGTAGGAAAAGAATAAATGAAATAAGATGGGATCGGGAGGGAGACAAACCATAAGAGACTCTTAATCTCACAAAACAAACTGAGGGTTGCGGGGGAGAGAGAGGGTTGGGGGGGAAGGGCGGGGGGTAGAAAGAGGGTTGTTGGGTTATGGACATTGGGGAGGGTATGTGCTATGGTGAGTGCTCTGAAGAGTGTAAACCTGGAGATTCACAGACCTGTACCCCTGGGGCTAATAATACATTATATGTTTATAAAAAAATAAAATATTATAGAAGAATGTCACTGTATGCAGGTCATACCTTAAAAATGGGAGTGATGCTCTACCTGCTTGAGGGCATAAATTGTTGCTTAAATTATTAGGAGTTCTTCTGCCTGGGACACTTGTCTATTCTCTCCCACTTATTTAGTTTTTCAATAATTTATTTGTATCAGTATAGACTCATGGGTATTTATTTTACACTTTGTGTAATAATCCAGTGCTACATCATTTTATTCCTAAAATTGCTCCAAATTTGGCAATTGGAAGCCCTTTCAGGTGACTCCTGTGTCCCTTTGATATACCACCATCATTGTGAAGCTGTTGTTATATGGGGCTTTATGGGGGTTGTATGTGGGGGTTTGGGGTTTTTTTTTTTTGTTTGGTTGGTTGGTTGGTTTGAGCACTTCCTTACTTTCTGTCACTACAAGACATTCTGGGTTCATCTTGTATATGTCCTGCCCCAGTTTTATAATAAGCCATTTCTCCAAGGAGTCCTGGTTTATTTTATTAAAGAATGACTTATAAATCAAGATCTGGGTGTTAAATGTGTTATTTGCTATGGGAGTGTCATTGCTTCTAGGCCCTCACAGCTGATGGAGAAAGGAAATATGTACATACTAACCAGAATATATATACTAACACATAAATATATATATCCATCTCTATGTTAAACAGTAGTTTATACTGATGTCTCCAACTCTACTCTTTGTCATATGGATGATTCCTGCCTCTTCTTCCCCTTGCTTGTCTGTAACCTTGCACTCCAATAGTAAGAAATCCTACTCCTGCCATCCATCATCTATTTACTTAACTCTCTTAACTCCTCAATTCCTTAACTCCTCAATGTTATAGTTGTTTCAGAATTGTTAACTGATAGGCCTGTAGAAGACAGGTTTTTTTCAACTAGAGTACACTACTTCTATATAGTTCTTTTTTCTTTAGTCTTACAGACTCCACTCACTTCTGAAATTATTTAGGTCAGCTTTTCCTCCCAACCCCTTCAGTGAGATTGTTTCATACATTTTTAATGCAGGTAGGTTCTTTTGTCCAGTGTGCACTGTAGCAGAGAGACTACCTGAAGGATTTCTTAAATTTATATGCCATAAGATTTACTCTTCTACTGTAAAGTTTGATAGGTTTTAAAAATGTGTTGTGGCATGCATTACAGTATTATACAAAATAGTTTCACTGACCTAACCTCTTATGCTTCACCTATTCAAAGCACATATGTACTCCCTAAGACAAAGGACACCTTTTTGTCTTTTGGGGAGTGTCATATAAATGGAATGATACAGTATGAAAACTTTTCAGACTGGCTTCTTTTACCTAACAATATGAGTTCAAAATTCATCCAGGTCTCTGGATGGTTTGATAGCTCATACCCTTTTATTGCTAATAGTATACCATTGTATGGATGCACACAGTTTCTTTATAAATTAACCTACTAAAGAACATCTTGGTTGCTCTAGGTTTTCAAAATTACTAAAAAAAACTACTATAAACATTCAAATGCAGGTTTTTATGGGAATATACATTTTCAAATCAATTGGGTAATATGTAGGAGTTTGACTGATGGATCGTATAGTAAGAATGTTTAGCTTTGTAGAATGCTACCGTACCATCTTCCAAAGCGTCCCTATGGAAGTGCACTACCACCAGTAATGAATGAGAGTTCCTGTTGTTCTGCAGCCTTACCAACAGGTGGTAGCGTCACTGTTTTGCTTTGTTTTTTATTTTGTTTTTTAGTCATTCTAATAGGTACATAGTGATACCACATTGTTGTTTCAGCTTGTATTTTCCTAATGACAAATGATGTTGAACATGTTTTCATATGCTTATTTGCCATCTGTATTTCTTCTTCGGTTAAGTGTTGTTGAGATCTTTGGATCATTTTCAATTGAGTTGTTAGGTTTCCTTATTGTTGAGCTTCAAGTTTTCTTTATATATTCAGGATACAAGTCTTTTATCAGCAATGTATTATGCAAATATTTTCTTCTAGTTCCTGGCTTATCTTTTAATTTTGTTTACAGTGTCTTTACCAGAACAGAAGTTTTTCGTTGTAATAAAATCCAATGTATCATTTTTTTTCTCTCATTCTCTCATTCTCTCTTGTGTTGTATCTAAAATCTTATTATCAAGACTAAGGTCAGGGGTGCCTGGGTAGCTCAGGTGGTTAAGCATCCCACTTTTGATTTTGGCTCACATCATGATCTCAGCGTCATAAGATCAAACCACAAGATGGATTTCACCGGAGCGTAGAGCCAACTTAAGATTCTCTCTTTCCTTAGCCTTTTGCCCCTCCCCTCCACTCACACTCTCTCTGAAAGAAAGAGGTCATATAGATTTACCCCTATATTTTCTTCTAGAAGATTGGCAGGCATTTTACACTAATATGTAAGATGCACTTTTAATTAATTTCTGGATAAGGTGCAATGTCTGTATCTAGCTCCATTTTTGGTTTGTTTGTTTTCTGGGGATTTGGGGATCTTTTTGTTTGTGTGGTTTGGTTTGTTTTTTTGCTTTTTGTTTTTTTTTGTTTTTTTTTTTGTTTTTTGCTTATGGCACCATTTGTTGAAAAGACAATCCTTTCTCCATGAAACTGCCTTTGCATTTTCCTCAAAAATCAATTGACTGTATGTGGGCCTACTTCTTTATTCTTTTCCATTGATTTTTGCATATATTTTTCCACCAATACCTGACTGATTTTCTTCCTGTAAGACAACCCTTAAAATATAGTGTGTGGCATACAGTAAGAAAAAAATTACCACTTAGACAAGAACATAATACAACATGAAAAATAAAACAGAAAAAAACAAGACAATAGAAGCAATCCTGAAAGCTGCAGAATTTGGAATTATCAGACTATTCTTACTATATTCTTACTATATTATATATAAAAGACAATATTAAAAATTTTAGCACAGGGACACCTGGGTGGCTCATTGGGTTAAAGCCTCTGCCTTCAGCTCAGTTCATGATCCCAGGGCCCTGGGATCGAGCCCCACTGTATCTTTCTGGGGGGTCTCCGCTCAGCAGGAAGCCTGCTTCTCTTCTTCTCTCTCTCTGCCTGCCTCTCTGCCTACTTGTGATCTCTGTCTGTCAAATAATTTTTTTTAATCGTAAAAAAAAAACATTTAGCACAGAAGTATAAACTATTTTAAAAAGAGAGGTGAAGAAGACTTGAAAAAGAACAAAACAGAAATCTCAGAACTGAAAAAATAGAATAACTGAAATTAAGAACAATAAATTAGATTCAGATAATGGGAAAATAGTGAAATAAAAGGTAAGTTAATATGATGAAACCAAAAGGAAGGAAAAGGTTGGGAAAACATGATTATATGTGATACACAGAATAGAATGAGATGACCTAAATCTTAGAAACTGGAATCACAGAATAAAAGGGAAAGAAACTAGGGTGATGCAATATTTGAAGAAATAAAGGCAAGACTTTTCCAAAACAAAGCCATAGATTCAATCTACAGATTCACAAGTTAAACAAATCCAGGGGGATATAAATTACATAACATGCACAGACTGACACATCATCATGAAATTACAGAAAATAAAGACAAAATGAAATGCTTTATAAAGTAGCCAGAGAATATATGTTGGATTATTTTCAAATGAGCAACAGTTGGACTGATACCTGATTTCAATAGAAACAAAGATAGAAACAAGAATGCATTGGAATGTTATCTTCAAAGTTCTGAAAGAAAACAAACAACTTAAAATTTTATAGGTGGGAAAAATATCTTTCAATAATGAAAGGGACATAAAGCCATTTTAGCAAACAAAAATTGAGATAAATCATCAGGAGCATAATTACAACAAAAGAAACATTCAAATGAGTTTTTTGAGCAAAAGGGAAAATATTTTTTAGATGAAGGGAGGAGTTAAAAGAATGAAAATAATAAATATTTTGTAAATCCAAAGGAATACTAACTTTAGAAACAATAATGATATATGTAGGGTGAAATGGTGAATAACCTGCTCATGTGTATGAGATACTTTTTGGAGTGACTAGAGTTAATTATATCCCAACAAACCTATATAGAAAAATAATTAGGTAAGTTATAAATAAACGAATGCAACTTACAAAAGAAAAACTTTAAGTAGGCTGATGATTATTAAGGAAATAGAATCCAGGGAGGTTACATCATCAAGATGGAGACATAGATTATTCCCAACTTCAGTAACCCTCACAAGAAGACCAGCTAGGAACTATCCATAGACAAAATACCATTTTGAAAATGTCAGAACCCAGGAGTAAGACTGAAGCATCCCCTTGGAAGATAGAGATAGAGAAGAACCTCATTAGAAGGGTAAGGGAAGTGGTTTCTCCTTGACTACATTGCTACTCCCCCAGAAAGATACAGTGCTGCACTGAAAGGGCTTATGGTTTTTCTACTGACAAAAGAGAGCCCAGTGGGTATCTAGCAACCTCAGCATTAAAGGATTCTTCCCAAGAGGCCAATTCAGATCTCACCTCACAGGAATCACTGGGAAAATGTGCTCAATTCAACCACTGGGGATCAAAAAGAGATGGATAAGGGGATAGGTGCAACCAGCACTCATATCTGGATCTTGGAAGGCCACATTCCTACTTGCAGCTGTACCTGAGCAGAGACAGAGATCTTAGTCAGTGGCTCTGACCATATGTATAGCCAAGCTCATAGCCTCATATGGCCAGGTAACTCTTAGCAGTTCTGCATGATTTGGGTCTCCAGCCAATAAGCTGGACTTGTCATGGAGCATGCTATGTGGTCCCATCCATGAAAGGAAGCAAATTCACAGCCCTGCCCAACTGCTGTGCATAGCTGCCAATCCCATCTGATCAAAAAACATGTACAGAGAACCCAGACAGCTAGAGTCCATTCTACAGCCCCTCCCAGGCAATGAACTAAACCAGAATCCTTGCACAATGGCTGAGCATAGACTTCTAGCCACACGTAACCAGGGAGCCTGAACAGTGACCCTAGGTAGCCTTGAATCCCAACCTATAGCATTGCCCAGCAAGGGATCCCAAGCTATGGATCACCTGAATGCTGAACCCAGCCCCAGAGCCTAACCAATGACCCTGAACAATCAGAGGTTAGCTTTTGGTCCCACTTGACCAGAAATAAAATGTAAAACCTAAAACCATAAATGGGTGCCTAGGTGGCTTAAGTCAGTTAAGCATCCAACTCTTGATTTTGGCTCAGGTCATGATCTCAGGGTTATGAGATCAAGCCCTGCATCCGGCTCCATGCTGGGCATGAAGCCTACATAAAATTCTCCTTCTCTCTCCCTCTCTGTCCCCTCCCTGCCTCATTCTCTCCCTCTTTCTCTCTATCCCCCTCTCTCTCTAAAAAATGAAACAAAATGAAAAGACCTAAAACCATAAAACTCTTAGAAGAAAACAGAGGGGGAAAACTCCTTGACATTGGTCTTTGCAATGATATTTTTTAAATATTGGTCTGAGCACAGTCAACAAAAATAAACAAGTGGAAATAAACTAAAATGTTTCTGCACAACAAAAGAAATGATCAACAAATGAAAAAGAAACCTATGGAATGGGAGAAACTATATCCAAACCATCTTTCTGATAAGGAGTTAATATCCAAAATGTATAAGAAATTGCTACAAATCAATAGCAAAAAAACAAAATTCTCTGGTCAAAAGACATAGAATGACTGAATGGATTTTTAAAAATCCAATGATATGCTGCCTCTAAGTGACTCATTTTATGTTTAAAGACACACATGGGGCACCTGGGTGGATCAGTGGGTTAAAGCTCTGCCTTCAGCTCAGGTCATGATCCCAGGGTCCTGGGATTGAGCCCCAAGTTGGGCTCTCTGCCCAGTGGGGAGCCTGCTTCCCCCTCCCACCTTCTGCTTGCTTCTCTGCCCACTTATGAGATAAGTCTGTCAAATTAATAAATAAAATCTTTAAAAAAAAAGACACACAGAGACTGAGAATGAAGGGATGGAAGAAAATATTTCAAGTAAATGATAACAAAAAAAGAAAAGGAGGAATAGCTTTACTTCTATCAGGAAAAATAGACTTTAGACTAAAAACAGTAAAAAGAGACAAAGAAGGTCATTATATAATCATAAAGGGGCCAATCCTTCAAGAATATATAACAATTATGAATATTTATGCATATAGAATATAAATATAGAAAAAACTAAATATAAATATAGAAAGCAAAACTAGAAGGTAAAATAAAAACAAGTACAATAATAGCTGGAGATTTTAACACCCCACTCTCAATACTGGATAGATTATACAGACAGAGAATAAATAAGGAACAGTGCATTTGAACAACACTTTATACCAAATGGATCTAACAGACAGATATAGAACATTTTATCTTACAAAACTAGAATACACATTCTTCTCAAGCACACATGGGCCAATTATGACATAGACTATATGTTAGACCATAAAGAAGCCGTAGGAAATCAAAGAAGATAGAAATCATACCATCTTCTCTGACCACAATGGTATGAAACTAGTAATCAATAGGAATAAGAAAACTAGGAATTCACGATTGTATAGAAATTAAACAACACTTTCCTAAACAACCAATGGGCCGAAGAATAAATTAAAGAGGAAATAAAAAGTATCTAGAAATAAACAAAAATAGAAATATCACACATCAAAACTTAATGGGATTCAGCAAAAGCAGTTCTAAAAGAAAAGGTCATAGCAATAAATGTCTACCTTAAGAAGAAGAAAGGTCTCAACTAAACTCTATCTCTCAGGGAACTAGAAAAAGAACAAACTAAATCAAAAGTTAGTAGATGGAGGACAATAATAAAGATTAGAGCATAAATAGAGAATGGGAAAACAATAGAAAAGATCAGTGACATTAAAAGTTGGTTCTTTGAAAAAATAAACAAAACTGACAAACCAAACTTGACTAAGCAAGGGGAAAAAAAGGATCCAAGTCAACAAAATTATAAATAAAAAAATCACAACTGATACTACAGAAATACAAATGTTCATAAAATGCTACTATGAACAACTATATGCCAATAAACAACCTAGAAGAAATAGATGAATTCATAGAAACATGCAACATACCAAGACTGAATCAGGAAGAAATGGAAATCTCAACAGACACTAGTAAGGAGACTGAATCAGTAATCAAAATCTTTCAACCAAAAAACAAACAAACAAACAAAAAAAAAACCACAGGGCAAGATGGGTTCATTGATGAATTTTACCAAATGCTGAAAAACACCAATCCTTCTCAAACTTTTCCAAAAATAGAAGACGAAACACTCCCAAACTCAGTTTATGAGTCAGCATTACCCTGATCAGACAGAAAAGGACACTATGAGAAAAGAAAACTAAAGGCCACTATCTCTGATTAATATAGATGTAAAAGTTCTCAATAAAATACTAGCAAATCAAATTCAGGAGCACATTAAAAGGATCATTCACCATGATCAAGTGAGATTTATCCCTGAGATACAGGGATGGTTCAACATAGGCAAATTAATAAATGTGATATATCACATTAACGGAATTTAAGAAAAAAATCATGATTGCACCAATAGACACAGAAAAAACATTTGATAAAATTCAACATTTGTTAAATGATATTAAATTAGGTATAGAAGGAATGTACCTCAACATAATAAAGGCCACATATGATAAGTCCACGACTAACATCCTATTCAATGGTGAAATATTAAAAGATTTCCTCTAAAATCAGGAGTAAGACAAGGGAGCCCACCATCACCACTCTTATTCAAGTCCTAACTAGAGTAATCAAGCAAAAAAGAAATAAATAAAAGACATCAGAAATGGAAAGGAAGAACTAAAATTGTTTCTATTAGCAGATAACATGAATTAATATGTATAAAAATCTTGAAAACTCCCCCACAAATTTGTTAGATCTATGCAACAAATTCAGTAAAGTTGCAAGATACAAAATTAACATATAAAAAATATAAAAAACAGTAAAATTTCTATACACTAGCAACTAATTATCTGAAAAAGCAATGTTTCAAAATGATCTGATTTACAATAGTATCAAAAACAATAAATAATTAGGCAAAATTTAGTCAAGGAGTTGAAAGATCTCTACATTGAAAAGTATAAAATATTGAGGAAAGAAATCAAAGATGACACAAATAAATGAAAAAGTATCTCATACTCATGGATTGGAAAACTACTATCGTTAAAATGTCCGTACTACCTAAAGCCATCTATAGATTCAATGCAATTACTATCAAGATTCCAATGGTAGGGGTGCCTGGGTGGCTTAGTCGTCAAGCATCTGCCTTGGGCTCACGTCATGATCCCAGGGTCCTGGGATGGAGCCCTGCATGGGGCTTCCTGCTCAGCGGGAAGCCTGCTTCTCCCTCTACCACTCCCCCTGTTTGTGTTCCCTCTCTCTCTCTCTCTCCCTCTCTGTCAAATAAATACATAAAATCTTAAAAAAAAAAAAAAAGATTTCAATGGTAGTTTTTACAGAAGTAAAAAAAACAATCTGAAAACTTACATGGAACCACAAAAGACCCCAAATAGCCAAAGCAGTCCAAAGAAAGAAGAACAAAGAGGGAATTACCACACTTCCTGATTTTTAGCTATATTATAAAGCTTCAGTAATCAAAACTATGGTACTGGCATAACAACAGACACACAGACCAATAGAACAAAATTGAAAGCCCATAAAGCCATACATTCACAGTCAACTAATATTTAACAAGGAGACAAGAATGCTTAATAGAGAAAAGATAATCTCTTCAATAAATGGTACTGGGAAAATTGGATATTCACATGCAAAAGAATGAAACCAGATCTTTATCTTATACCAGTCACAAAAGTTTACTTGAAATAGATTAAAGACTTACAGGTAAGACATGAAATTATAAAACTACAAAAGAAAGCAGGGAAAAAAGCTCCCTGACATGAGTATTGGCACTGATTTTTAGATATGATACCTAAAACACAAGCAAGAAAATAAAAAATTGAAAAATGAGATTATATCAAACTAAAATGCTTTTGCACAACAAAGAAGATGATCAACAAAAATGAAAAGTCAGCCTATGGAATAGAAGAAAGTATTTGTAAATCTAATATCTAATAAGGAATTAATATGCAAAATATATAAAGAACTTATACAACTCAATAGCAAAAAAGAAACAATCCAATTTAAAAATGGGCAAAAGACTGAAATAGATATTTTTCCAAAGAAGATATACAAATGCCAACAGGTACATGAAAATGTGTTCAATATCACTAATCATGAAATCAAATCAAAATGCAAATTTGATCACCAGGAGCTATCACTTCATGTCTGTTGGAATTGCTATCATCAAAAAGACAAGAAATAACAATACTGGTGAGGAGATTGAGAAAAGAAAACCTATGTGCACTCCTGGTGGGATTGTAAATTGGAACAGCCCTTATGGAAAACAGTATGGAGACTCCTCAAAACAATAAAAATAGGACTACCATTCGAACCAGTGATTCCACTTCTGGGCATATATCTGAAGGAAATAAAATCACTATATCAAGAGATATCTGGAAATAAAATCACTATATCAAGAGATATCTGCACTTCCATGTTCATTACCACAGTATTCACAATGTGATATCATGTGATAGACATACACTATATATACCCATACAGTAGAATATTACTCAACCATAAAATATAAGGAAATCTTGACATTTGTGACAACATGGATGGACCATGAGAACATAATGCTAAATGAAATAAGGCAGAAGAAAAAAACCATATTTTCTCACTTTTATGTGGAATCTAAAAAATGAAACTCATAGAAAAAGAGTAGAGATAGGCTGATGGAGAAAGCAGAAGATGGTGAGAAATTGGCAATCAAAGGGTAAAAACTTCCAGTTACAAGATGAATAAGTTCTAGGGGTGTAATGTGCAGCATGAAAAAGTTAACAATACTGTAGTATATACATGAAAGGTACTAAGAAAGTAAATCTTGAAATCTTTTTACCATTCCCCCACATACACATACACAAAATGGTAATGAGGTGAAGTGGTAGTTGTGTTAATTAACCTTATTGTGGTAATCACTTCTCAATATTATACATATATCAAATCATCACATTATATACCTTAAACTTACATGATGCTATATGTGATTGTGTCTCCATAAAGCTAGGAGTTAAAAAATAAAATAAAATGAGTTAAAAACATAAAATAAAATGAAGATGGCTCAGCCAGGTAAGTGTCTGCCTTTGGCTCAGATCGTGTTCCCAGGGTCCTGGGATGGAATCCCACATCTGGCTTCCAGCTCAGCAGGGAGTCTGCTTCTCCCACTAAACCTCCTCCCTGCTTGTGCTCTCTCTCTCCCTGTCTTTCTCAAATAAATAAAATAAATAAAATGAATCCAAAATCTAAAATCCTATCACAAAGAAAATTATAAGCTTTATTCGTAAAATGTAAGACTTATTACTAATTTGACATAAAACTATTCATAGACTAGAAAAAAAATTAACACTTTAACTCTTTTTATGAGAATTATCTACTAGTATATTATAAGATAGTAATATTGTAGGCAATTTTACTCATGAACATAGATGTTTAAGGGACTAAAAAAGTTAGCAAACTGAATCCAGCAATATATACAGAACATTAACATTTTAACCAACATAGTCTTATTCTAGGAAAGTAGGGTTAGTTTAGTATTAGAAAAATCAACGTACTTTATCCTATTAAGAGATAAAGGGTAAAAATCTATGATAATTTCAAAAGATACACAAATCAAGTAATAATATTCAATAGCCATTCATTATTTAAAAAAAAAAAAACTCTTCACAATCTAGGAAGAAGGAAATTCCTTATTCCATAATAGGTTATCTAAACACTTGCCTATTACAAACATCTTTCTTTTTTTTTTTAATTTAAGCTTTTTTTATTTAAACATATAATGTAACCCCACCACCCTCTCCCAACCCCTCTCCCCCCCACCCCCCTCAGTTTGTTTTATGACATTAAGAGTCTCTTTTGGTTTGTCTCCCTCCCGATCCCATCTTGTTTCATTTTTTCTTTTCCTACCACCTTAACCCCCACCCCCGTTGCATCTCCACTTCCTCATATCAGGGAGATCATGTGATAGTTGTCTTTCTCCAATTGACTTATTTCGCTAAGCATAATACGCTCTAGTTCCATCCATGTCGTCGCAAATGGTAAGATTTCATTTCTTTTGACGGCTGCATAGTATTCCATTGTATATATATACCACTTCTTCTTTATCTATTCATCTGTTGATGGACATCTAGGTTCTTTCCATAGTTTGGCTATTGTGGACATTGCTGCTATAAACATTCGGGTACACGTGCCCCTTTGGATCATTACGTTGTATCTTTAGGGTAAGTACCCAGTAGTGCAATTGCTGGGTCATAAGGTAGCTCTATTTTCAATTTTTTGAAGAACCTCCATGCTGTTTTCCAGAGTGGTTGCACCAGCTTGCATTCCCACCAACAGTGTAGGAGGGTTCCCCTTTCTCCACATCCTTGCCAGCATCTGTCATTTCCTGACTTGTTCATTTTAGCCATTCTGACTGGTGTGAGGTGGTATCTCTTTGTGGTTTTGATTTGTATTTCCATGATGCCCAGTGATGTGGAGCACTTTTTCATGTGTCTGTTGGCCATCTGGATGTCTTCTTTGCAGAAATGTCTGTTCATGTCCTCTGCCCGTTTCTTGATTGGATTATTTGTTCTTTGGGTGTTGAGTTTGCTAAGCTCTTTGTAGATTTTGGATACTAGCCCTTTATCTGATATGTCGTTTGCAAATATCTTCTCCCATTCTGTCAGTTGTCTTTTGGTTTTGTTGACTGTTTCCTTTGCTGTGCAAAAGCTTTTGATCTTGATGAAGTCCCAATAGTTCATTTTTTCCCTTGCTTCCCTTGCCTTTGGCGTTGTTCCTAGGAAGAAGTTGCTGCGGCTGAGGTCGAAGAGGTTGCTGCCTGTGTTCTCCTCAAGGATTTTGATGGATTCCTTTCTCACGTTGAGGTCCTTCATCCATTTTGAGTCTATTTTCGTGTGTGGTGTAAGGAAATGGTCCAATTTCATTTTTCTGCATGTGGCTGTCCAATTTT